>KN520826.1:8200-20101 GCA_000787155.1 Scartelaos histophorus | reverse complement strand
ACTATTATTTCCTATTAACATTATTATGTTATTATTTTTTCATTTATTGCATTATTATTATTTACTTATTTATTTTTTTCTTTTTCTATTTTCTTTTCTTTTTTTTTTGTGGGTATATGCATGTGTATTCATGTGTATGTATGTATGTATTCATCTTGTATGTACCTTTTTCTTAAAATGAAAAAAAAAACAACTTGATAAATAAACATTAAAAAAAAAGAAAGTAGAGATTTGGAATGCGGTGACCTGTAGCTACGTCCATTTAGATATATAGTCTAAGGTTGGTAGTTCCTATAGCTAAAACCAGGTATAATGTGATCTACTATGAGGGAGAAAAATGATTATGTGCCCTCAATATGCAGGTGAAGGCACTGGCATGCAAAGTGGTGATTTTAGTTCCTTTTTTAAGCCGAGAGTTCGGGCTCCATAACTGCCTTTGAAGGTACACCATGTAACTTTTCTGCCAGAGTCTGTCACCTGCTTGTCTTCACGGAGATGCTCTTGCTTTTACCTCCATGTCTCTCAGTACGTCTTTAAGCTTAACTATCTCCATGGGGATAAGCAGTCATCAGGAGTAGTTACAGGTGAGACATGTGCACCCGTTTGCAGCCAGAATGCATTTTTATTCAGCCATTTTCAGCCATTTTCAGCATATGATGGAACTTTCTAACTAAAGCGTTCACATGAAATCAGGTGGCGGACCTTTTAGCAGTAATCGTGCACCTTTAAGACTAAGAAAAACTAATGAATCCCGAGCACCAGCCATCTTTTTTCACCAATTTATCTGAAACCTGTGTCTTTGGTCACAACAGTTGACATTTCCAATTTCTTCTAACACCATTCAGAATGACTTGAAGAGTATTGTTACAACTATGCATCTTGTTGCCCGCTCAAAAACTGATGGAGAAGGTGTAGCATGCCCCAAATCATGACATACAAGCGACAAATCTTCATTTTAAAAGCGTTTTTCTAAAGCGACACTACATCCGCTACTAGCTGTAGTTTGTTGAGACTATTATTGCTACATAAAGCCTTGCGCGTTATCCAAATTGATTTCCCCATTGCCGTTTATCCCTACAACACCAGCTGCATTGTCTAGCATTTGGCTCAACTTGAAATAAAAAAAATCATTGCTCCGCTGAGAAATACACTATATTTTTACGACTCATTTAGTGACAGGGCTGGGGAGGGAGACGAATTGAAGATAAGGATGCAAAGAGTGGAGAGGATGGAATGAGGAAGCAGGACAGGGAGTAAGGAAGGGATGAGGGCTAGGAAAGGAAACAAGGGACTTAGGGAGCTGCACATTATTTAGACTAAATGGGGTCAGGACCTTGAGATATCCACTGAATGGTAAATGCGGTGGTTCACGTTTTGCAGCTGTCCACGGCATGTATATGTGCTCATTATAAGTCTATGGTGGCACGTGGCATTATAGGTTGAATACGGGTTAATGGAAGTTTCCTGTTGTACCGGGTAAATTGATGTTTATGTATACATGCATCTAGGTGGTAATTTTAAGTATATATGCTGTAGGCAAGGTTGCTTCTCACAGTCACATATGTGTTCAGAGGGATGGGAAATTTGTATAGCTTCTTATATAGCTTGTATAACCATAGCAATTCACAATTAAAATACTTTTTCTTTCTTTTTTGATGAAGCATATGGTGTCTATAAGCAGAAATCTGAAACTCATGAATAACATTAGACATCCACAAGGGACAGTGTAGCCCTTTGGTTGTATTTTGATTGATAATG
Organism: Scartelaos histophorus; assembly: GCA_000787155.1. NCBI lineage: Eukaryota > Metazoa > Chordata > Actinopteri > Gobiiformes > Gobiidae > Scartelaos > Scartelaos histophorus. Next base: position 18,343 of record KN520826.1, on the reverse strand, counting down.
TGATTTAAAATATAATGTGATTATATTAATATAAAGTTTTTAAACAAACACATCTCTCCTTATGATAATTTGTACCAGGTATAATTCTTTTTAATTATATTCATTATATTAGATGAAGTATTAGCCTTGTTTCTGGCAATTGCTGCTCCAGTTACATTGTTAATGCAGCATTGTTGTTGTGAGTTCATATATCTTACAGTGCAAACTAATACCTGGGAAAATATAGACAAATCCAAATACGTAAAAGCTGCACTGTGTAACATTCATGGAGGAGGGTTTGCCACCTGCTTGTCTCCATGGGAACGTTATTGCTTTGTCTAGAATGTTCCACAATATAGATTAAACCTATCACAAGGGAGACAAGCAGATTACAGCGCAACTTTACAATTCAGATCTGTGGAGAACCCGTATTATTCTATTTTTGAACAGTGGAAACACCTGAAATGAGCAAAAGCTAGATGGATATTGTTAAAGTCATACCATGGAACATTCCAAGCAAAGCAATAACATCTCCATGGTGCAGAAAAGCTTAAAATATGCACCTAAATCTATCAGAAATATGATATAATATGATTAAATTATGCTTGCTGCTTGGACAGATAATTTTATTTGACAAGTTAATAATAAATAAACTACCTGAATTTACAATAAGTAGATAAATCTGAAAACAAGATAAAAGTTTTAAAATCGTCAGACCCTCAACCAGAAAAGTTGCGCAGTGCACCTTTAACTAAAATTGCATAAGGTGAAGGGTAATTGTCAGGATTTGTATTCCCCGCACTTTTCTCATCCTCGAATGACCTGCGGGTGAAAACTAGAGGAACGTGTGAACTTTAAGCTTATAATTTTGTTCTTGTGCATAAACATAACAGAAAACAATAGAGTTGGCCAAACAAAACTTGGCGTCTTAAGTGAATGAAAACTTATCTCTGAAGCTGAAGAAATACAGAGAAATAGTCAAAAGGATTTCTGTGTTTGAGGATTAATGATAAATCCTTTATTGCACCTCTAAAACCATTCCCAACACACTTTTTCTCTCTTGTTTCAACATTTATATTTATCTTGTGTCATTCTATTACTGCCAGATAATAAGGTCACTAAAACACTGACCTTATGTTGACAGTGTCTTCCTACTCCCTTTTGTCGCCTTGGAAACGGGCAGCCAATCAGAGCAGGGATAAGAGGAAAAGGTTCACTTCTGCCACTGACCGCTACATCACTGACTAAACACTGCACAATATCAATGCATTGTTCTATCTAGAAAGCCCAGTAGATACACGTGTGCTCTTTTAGGTCATTGGTTGTCAGCAAATAGACTTAAAGCGTAGTTAGTTTTCCAAAGTTTTTAGATTTTTGGATTTTGTAAGAAATGTGTAATACATTTTGCATTAAAGGTGCACTATGTAATTTTTCGGTAGGGGGGGGTCTATCACTTCTGCTGTTCTGCTGAGAATGTTCCACAGTTTAACATTACCGTATTTTTCGGACTATAAGGCGCATCTAAAATCATGACATTTTCTCAAAAATCAACAGTGGCCTTATAATCCAGTGGCCTTATGTATGACCTTTGGTTGTGTTTAACCTCCAACCGATTTGATGTTGTCCACATTAGTCTAATAACGTATTAGTGGGCGAGTCAGGAGGAGTAATATGTTGGCGACATATAGGGCGACTGTGCAACATACCGGTAGTTCTGCCGTGTGCTGTTCAAGGACCCAAAATGCACCTGTTAAGAGACATGCACCATGCAGATTTCAGGTTTTGTATTTTAGTGTTAAAACTGAACAATGTTGAGAGGGATCCGGGCATGTTTGATGCCCAAATCACCCAACTGTTAAACTTGTATTTTTGTGTTAGCTACAACTGAGAGTGAGTTAAGTTCGATTTATCCGACATGCGTTTCGTTTCGCCTATTGCGCCTTATAATCCGATGCTCCTTATCTGTGGACAATGACACAACTGACATATTATTTGATACTGCGCCTTATAATCCGGTGCACTTTATAGCCCAAAAAATACGGTAAATAGATTTACTTTACATTTATTCTGTTACAGGTGGTTTTATAGCTTAAAAATACCTATAAAACAGGCATTTGTGATTGTGAGTTGGGTTGAAACTCCTCAGATCTGACCTGTAATTTGATTGCATTTAGTCTCCATGAAGATAGAAAGGTCTAAAGCCACACTGTGCAACATTCCAGACAAGGCAATAACATCTCCACAGAGAAAAGCAGGCAGCAGATCCTCCACCAGAACAGTAACACCTGTTCTATTTTGACCTGTAATAACATGAGTTGAATTGCTGTCCACATACTGCAAAACCTTGTAAAAAGTAATGCCGATGTTAAAGACAAATCTGAACTATCTGCCATGACATTGTAATATAAAAATCAGACTTGCTGCTGTGAATTCAATTTTCAGTCTTCGCTATCATGGTTTATTCACTGCACAATAAGGCGGACATGGGGGTGACATATTTTTATTTGAGTTACGAGCCCCAGGGTTACACACTAAACCAGAGTTAATGCAGCCTAACCTTGCTCATGTCATTGAAGATGCCAAACAAAGTCACGGCTCCCATTGATTTGAGTGTTATTTGTGCAGTGTGCAGGAATGATAAAAGTAGCTGTATTCATTTTCTTTTTCTTTTTAGTTTCAGCCGAGTACATACTAGCATATATTGTAGAAGACTGCTGTGTCCTGCCTATATCCAGCATTTTATCCTATGAGAATCAGGAAGTGCACTGTTGGCATGTTAGTTAGTTATTTTCTTATTGTGATGTGATAGCAAGACTCTGATTGCAAACTCGATCAAAAACTGTGTGAAATGCGCTTATCAACTCACAGTGAATTATTAGGATGTTTTGTATGCATAAGGTAAGTGAGGAATCATTTGGAGCTTTGCAAACAGTTCAGAATAAAGTAGTTGTGTTATAAAGACGATAAAAATCTGTTACATCGCCTTATATAACTTGTAACACCTCTGCTGCTTTCTGGGCTGGTTGGGGCTCTTTTTCCGATGTGATGCATCTAACTCCAAACTGCTGTTGCTATATGTGTATTGTTTCTGGGCACTGGCTGATTTATGTGTTTGTCTTTCTCTCTTCAGTTGGTGGGCTTCATCTACGCCTGCTATGTGGTCAAGCTCATCTCAGAGGAAGAAGACAGCTGTAAGTACCAGTCACACTGAATACACACGTACAGTCGTGTCATTGTTAAAGACTACATCATAATAAACACAGATGAGAATGTATTTCTAATTTTTTCATTGTTATTTATGTTATTGCTCCAAATTATTACAGAACAGGTCCATTTAACCTGGCTTATGCCAGACTGGTGCGTAGCACTCTAACTTGAGTTCTGTACATTATCAATCTGGGATGGCTCTAGCTGAAAGTGACTGGAAAACACAGAGCATCACAACAGTGAAACAAGCCAAAAAATCGAGCTTTTGTTATATCCTGTTGAGAGAAAAGCCTTCCCTGTCCACAGATGCACAAAGCGCTTACCTTCTGCACGATTTTCATAAACAAAATGCTCTACTAAACACTGAAATTGGCTGAAGTATGTCTGTGGCCATGTTTGTTTTGGTTCTTTTGGGCACTTTGTCTTTGGCTTCTGCACAAAGGTCACCGACCACCTGTTGGGCACTACTGCACCAGTGGGTGCCAAAATGGATTCTCTTGAGTTTGTGAACTCACAAATATCACGTGGATCCATCTTACTGTGCAAGGTCAAGGTTCATTTACATCTTGTTCAAAAACTCTGGAGCTGATTCACAGAGGCATTTTACCAGAGCCAGCAGCAGATTTTCTTGTATCTTTCATTTTTGATGATTTGAATGACCCATAATCCAAATGTTTAAAATGCAAGTAAGTAAGTAAGAAGTTAAGCTGTGGGCAGGGATATGGGGGAGGTGAAAACTGAAATGTAACTTGAACTTGTAACTCTTGTAACTATATATATTATTATAATATATATAATTATAATTATTAATATTTGTTTGCCTTGCCTTTTTTTTATTTGTTTGTTCAGTATTCATGCATTTCTAAAGTTAACATGTTCATGTCAACAGTACTGTAATCACTGTGAATATCTTAATCTGCATACATATTCAAATATTCTTCCTAATCTCATTTTAAATTTAGCCGTAATGAAAAACAATCAGGAAGAACACCTCATAATTAGCTTGAGTTTGGATGTGCGCCTGGTTCCCTGCGGCTACAGCTGAACTATAGCTGTTGACATTAGGTTGAGCCAGCAGTCAATTTGGAGAAGAGTTTGTAAAGTGGTTGTGGGCGGTTGTGTTGAGTTGTGAGCTGTGTGAAATGAAAAGTGTGAACTAAATCAAATCTGTTCCTGAGTTTTCTGCTGCTTTCCTCTCCTCGTCTCCTCGTGTCCTTTTAGCGTCTCTCTGATGTTGACAGAGTGACTGTGAATGAAGCCATTTTTGAGGCAGGGCCGTGACTGACAGCTCCAGCTCCGGCTCCCCGACTTGGATCTTTTGAAATTACCGACAAAAGGGGGAGGACATGTTTTTAGGGGACGCGCTGAGTCATAGGTAGATACTGCAGGTTCAAATTGAAATTTCTTATGCAGAGTTGTAGCCCGTTGAACGTCAGTTCCCGGGTTTAATAAGTATTTTGAAAACATGTGTCAGAGTATTTGAACATAGTCTTTATGCGTCGCTTATGGTGTATTCTCTCTGTCCAAAAAAGTGCCAAGATGTAAGAGTGAAAAATTATTAGTGTTAAAAAAAACAAGCAAAATATCAGTTCCATGAAAACTTTCTTTCAATGCTATTAAAATGTTCAATAAAGTGAATTATAATTAAAGCTTATGCTGTTACCTCATCAAAAACATACATTCAGTTGTGTTTTGTTAATCCTTTATTGTTTAATTATAGTTTGTCTACATCTTCAAAGCTTAAAATGCTCTTTTCCACCTTATGATGATGTGAAGCTCGAGTTTTAAAGTGAAGCTGCCTTTGATCTGGCTTGAATGAAACAAAATATAACTCCAGGAATCTTTTTGATGAGAAAACAACATTATAACATAGATCAGAAAAGACTGTATGTATGTAAGAGACCCTTTAATGTCATTTTATTGGCTGTTACTTTCATATTTTATCAACCCCAACACGGTGCACTATAAGAATAGAGGATTTCTTTAAAACGAAGTTCAGAAATTGATAGAATACGCCATAAAATCACCTAGTATATGACAGTAAATATTGAATAAGACGTATATCTAAACAACACTCCGATGAAATGAGTCGAATCAATGTGATAACCTTGTACTTATTGCCTCGGGTCTGTCAGCGTTACCATGATTGAGATGTGCACCTGGGGCCACGACTTGAGTTATTCCATTAAACCAGACTAGACCATCACAGCGATCGATACCCAAGCATGTCTTATTCAGCACAGGAATCAGCATGCTCTCTGCCCCACACATTAATATTAATAGCTTATAAATGCATTCTGAACCCAGGGAATGATCCACCCAGGCAACAAGTTCTTCTGCCTGGGAACGGGACAGAGACTATAAGATTGAAATTTGTAATGTTAAAAGTCCTATGCTAAATGAAATAGACTCTTGTGAGCTTGTGCCGTGTTATAATGTTGTTGTATTTTGTTTCATTCACACATGTTTGAGTAACATGTGCTTACATCTCCAAAGCTCAATATGTCCTGTTCCACCTCGTGATGTCACATAATGGTATTTTTCAAGTTAACAGTTTAAAGTTCAGTAGAGATGGGCAGTTCTGGGGTTGAAATCATCCAAATGATACTAGTAAAAATGTACTGATGTATGTACTTAAAAACGCAGAGGGTACTTCCTGTATTAGCACATGACCTCACAGGGTGTTTTCAGTTTAGGAAAAGAACTTAACCTAAATGTCCAGGAGTTTTGTGTTAAATATATGTAAATGGAACAACACACGACAGAGACTATAAGATTGAAATTTGTAATGTTAAAAGTCCTATGCTAAATGAAATAGACTCTTGTGAGCTTGTGCCGTGTTATAATGTTGTTGTATTTTGTTTCATTCACACATGTTTGAGTAACATGTGCTTACATCTCCAAAGCTCAATATGTCCTGTTCCACCTCGTGATGTCACATAATGGTATTTTTCAAGTTAACAGTTTAAAGTTCAGTAGAGATGGGCAGTTCTGGGGTTGAAATCATCCAAATGATACTAGTAAAAATGTACTGATGTATGTACTTAAAAACGCAGAGGGTACTTCCTGTATTAGCACATGACCTCACAGGGTGTTTTCAGTTTAGGAAAAGAACTTAACCTAAATGTCCAGGAGTTTTGTGTTAAATATATGTAAATGGAACAACACACAAGATCAGAAAATAGCGTAATATGGGCTCTTTAAATTAGAATTTTTATATCAGTGTGCAATTTAAAATTTTAATCAAGGATGTGGCAACACCTGATTTCTTGACTTCGGACCAGTTTGAGTCCTAATGTAGATTTGGTTTGGTCCTGTTGTAATCATCCTGGGCTAGTACTGTTTTAGTCCCGGTCTGGTCTAGGGCAATTCTGGGGCTGAAATCATCCAAATGATACTAGTAAAAATGTACTGATGTATGTACTTAAAAACACAGTGGGTACTTCCTGTATTAGCACATGACCTCACAAGGTGAAACAAGGTGATTTCAGTTTGAGAACTCAACCTAAATATCCAGGAGTTTTGTGTTAAATATTTGTAAATGGAAGAACACACAAGATCATAAAATAGCGTAATCTTTAAATGTGAATTTCTCTTTCAGTTTGCAAGTGAAAATTTAAATCAAGAATGTGGCAACACCTGATTTCTTGACTTGGGACTAGTTTGAGTCCTATTGTAGACTTGGTTTGGTCCTGGGCTAGTACTGTTTTAGTCCTGATCTGGTCTAGGTGCAGTCTGCTTCCTTTTCAGTTTGGTTCCAGTTTTATGTACTGATTATTCCAGTGTAAATGCAGTCTAATATACAGCATTTGCCGTTAGTACACTTTTTAAGCACCATATAATTTAACTTAAGTGGGAACATTGTGAGAAATCCGAACCTACTTTTGTGTGTGCATAATTAAAATTTCACAGTTATTTTTTTTCTTAAGGAACAAACACAGTGCTGTACGCATGCCTATAATTAATATGAAACTTTGAAAAGCCCTCTTCATTGCATATATTAGAATGGAAACACGCACTAATGGTCTTTATTCTTTGATTTCTGATCAAAAGTTGAGGGTATCACAGAAGTGGTTTTGATCCACAAGTCTTAAGTGTTCACAGAAAACCATTGGTCCAGCAGTGTAACATTATAATGCGACATGAATAGTTTTTGTTTTAACATGACAGCAATCAAAGTTAAGACGTTGCAAAAATACATTTAAGTCACTGCTCACATAAGAGATAATTTGCTACGACTATACCACTAAAGTAAGGGAGCCTAAAGGAAAAAGATAATAGCTAACAAATGATTGGCAATATTAACTTAAGTTAATTACTACAGAACACAGTTAAAAGTGTGCATGTTGTTAATGAGCATATCCATTAGTACTATAGACACAGACACAAATTCTTTTGAGTGACCATTAAGATAAAACATACCTGCAGGCTTGCAATTTGGCAGCCATTGCGACGTGGCATCCAATTATCTGCCTAATTAACTCAAGTGTTACAATATGATGAAAAGTAAAGACAATTTGAATCCCTGTAATCTCGCCGAGAACATTAAAAACTCTTCCTCACTATCACAGACTCATCTTTATGTGACGAATCTAATCCACTTTTTTATTGTAACTATTGCAGCTTAAAGGGCTCGTATTAGATCAGAAAATATATTCATTCTTTCTGATCTCACACACACACACACACACACACACACACACACACACACCTACACCTACACACACACACACACACATTTAATGCACAAATCCTGCATATTTAGGCTGAAAACACCTCTTGAGGTCATGTGGTAATACAGGAAGTGCTCCATTGTGTTATTCAACTCTATACACCTTTGCTAGAATCATGTGCATAAATTCACTCCTAGAATAGTCAATCTCTACCCAACAGATAAAAAAATAAATCATAAAGGGTTACACAAACATATACACAACAGGTATATATATATTTAAAGAAGTAACTACATTCTAACATGGCTTAAAGCTCGATTTGGTAATATAAGACTTTTAAGCCATGGCTGTAGAAAAGCTTCCATAAGGCGTTTGTGTGGACCGAACAAGGACGTGTGTGCGGTGTGTATGGGTGAAGGAGCTTGAACCCACAGAGGAGCCATGAAGATTGTGAGTTGCTGAGAAAGCTAATTACGGTGATAATTATTCCGTGCGTGTGTGCGCTTGTGCAGGAGAGCGGTGTGGAGTGGCAGAGAGGGGGAGATTAATCATCATTTTCACTGCTGTGTCTGTCTCAGGGCTGCAGACAAGTCCCTATCAAATACACAGGTGCATAATCGGGAACAAACACACACCGAGCTGAGCGGGAGGTAGATGCAACACAATATAAAAGCTTGGCATTAGAAGTGTGAAGTATCTGTGGTGGTATATAGACACTAAATATGATCTGGGATTACATATTTAGATATTGTTGTTGTCTATTTATTTTAATAACAAATGTTTTTTGTTTTTACTCTTGATCAGTGTTGGGAAGTGACATATATCAAGAATATGTCATCTGAATACTAAATCTGAACACAGTTTTATTTGATGGTATTCAGAATACAGTTACTAAAATCAAACCAATCAATGATGGTATTTGATCCTGTCATTTAGGCTTCAAACAGCACAGAATCAGTGAGAAAACAGTGCTCTTAGGGTGACTGCATGTATGATTTTTACTTCATTGAGAGGAGAGAAAATGCACTGTAACAAAATATGTTTTTTAAATGTTTTAACACTATAATTTAATGCAATTCGTAAAAGTATTTTAAGTATTCATAAGACAGTACTCTGACTGGGCTAGGCTAGACAACATACACATTACAAAATACATTTTAATGCAAGTATTCAGTATTCTGTGCGTATTCTTCCCATCACTGCTCTTGATCTTTTTACAAAATTGAGTTGTAGTTTTTGGGAATACTTTTAACCAAACAGTTTAGGAAAAACGCCATTACTGGTGATGGTTTTAAGGTTTGCCAATATAAAGATAAAATACTATCTAAGTTTGGACCATCATCAGTTTTCATACTTTAGACTCAGATAGCATTGGATCCACAGCACTTTTGAACTTGCCCCATGTTGTGCAGTGCACATGTAGCTTTATATTCATGGGAAGATTTCAGTGCATCGTCAGCTCGGTGCTCAGTAAGTGAAGGCCGGCTACCCTCTCATTAAAATGATTTTCCCCCATACATTATGAGCAAACGTGTTAACTGCAATAGGAAACTTAAAAATTGTGTAAGAGAACATTTGAAAATTAAGATAGTGGAATAAAAGAATGCTGCTTTGAGCCTCGTCATTTTAGTCTTAAATTCTTTGTTTGAACCTGCTCTACATGATCCTGCTGTTTTTATTTTGATGTTTTATCAGTAAATAAATTTGTAATCCTAATATGAAGCTTGTCTGCAAATGTCCTCCCATAACCACTGGTATCGTGAGCTTCATTTGACTAGAGCTCACCACTATGGCTGAAATCACACTCTCTTAGTCCACATATACAGTCAATGTGAATAATGAAACATTAATACAAGCTTTTGTAGACTGAACTGACCAAAGAGTAAAAACAATGCTGTAATAATAGCCCAATAGTTTGGACATTTATAATTGCCTTTATCTTGCCATAAACCTACTGGGTAGAATTCAAACATTGAAAGTGCAATTTTTGGACATTAAATATGCTAATGAATAGTAAAATTGGAAATGCATGAGAATATTTTAATGAACCAGGCATAATTCAAAAACACAAAGCCAAGCTCAAGCTCCCCCAGATTGTGCATTTTGGTCCATTGTCATTTTGCGAGTTGTCATTAGTTCTTCCCACCGGAGAAGAACATTCCTCCCAGACCATTCCTGAACAGCACGTTTCTCTTCTTTAATGCATCTGTTCTCAGCGGAGGTGCGGTTTGGGGGGCTCCATTTTCTCTTGTTCAAAGGGTCGAGAGGGGGCTGCGCTCAGACT
>KN520824.1:25916-48396 GCA_000787155.1 Scartelaos histophorus | reverse complement strand
ACCGCTACGAAACGCCGTTACTGTTAGCTAGCTGCGATATCGATATTGTTCCGATATTTTAAAGGGCCCATGTTACACTGTTTTCTGATCTATGCTATAACGTTTTTTCCTCGTCACAAACATACCTGGAGTTGTGTTTTTTTGTGGTTTTTTTCATTCACACATTTTACACACAAATCCTGCACATTTAGGCTGAGTGTTCCACCTTGTGATGTCATACGGTAATGCAGGAAGAGCTCCACTGCGTTTTTAACCTCCTTCCACTTTGATTAGAATAATTCGGGTCATTTGAGCCCTGGAATTGCCAAACTTTAACCTGAAAACTACCTGTTTATGACATCACAAGGTGGAACAGAGCATTTTGAGCCCTGGAGATGTAGACAGACTAGTAATAAAAAACAATTACTGATGTGTGAAAGAAATAAAATACAATTCAAGTATGTTTTTAGGAGGTAACAGCATTATAACATGGCTTAAAGTTCACGAGATTCAGTTTTGTGTAATATACGACAACCTTGACATTGCAGACGTGTTTTATCATATCGTCACCTTCCTAAAATAATCGCCTAAGTCACTTTTTGCCTAAGTTTACTTTGCCATAATTTCAATTTTGGGGGAAGTTTTTTGTGTTTCCTGAAAAACCTGAAAAAAAAAAGACTTACGCGATTATTTTAGGAAGGTGTCGATATTTTTTGGATTGTTATAAATGTTATTAAGTTTACATTGCCATAATTTATACCATAATTTCAATTTTAAGGGAAGTTTTTCATGTTTCTTGAAAAACCTGAAAAAAAATGACTTATGCCATTATTTTAGGAAGGTGTCGATATTTTTTTGACTGTTATAAATGTTATGTAGAGACTATTCTATTCCCCTACCCCTAATTTAGTCCAACGCTCCTTTTTTTTCCTCCGAGTCCATAGTACCGCAGGCCTCTAGCGGCGCGTAAATTACACACAGAATAAAGATCAGACAGCGGTTCGTACAGTGGAGTAGCCATTGTGAATTGATCTGATATTACCCATCAGGAAATAGCCCTAATCATTTCCGACCGTGACAAATCGCCTGTCAATCAAAAAGCTCGGGGGCTGCTCGTTCGGGCTTACAGTATGTGCCAGTGTGGAGTGGGAGATAATGGCGCTATGAAAAGACCACGTTTCATTGGACGCCGGGTAATTATGGCACTAGTGCGACGAGAGCTTCCTGCGCGCAAAGATGGCAGATATGCGCGGCGTTGGCGATGGTTGGAGTCGCAATAAAACAAGAAATACAAATGTTAATGTTACGCAGTGTGTGTGTCTCTGTGTGTGAGTGTGGTTTTGATATAAAGCCATGTTAATTAACGTGGTAATTTCTGTCATTTAAAATAGGGCCATCTGTTCTCGGAAGGATAAAAGCTGCTTGGGTTTTTCCTGTGGTTAATTAAAAGACAACAGAAATGCATTTGTAATTTTTTTTTTAAATATTGACTGGGAAGGAATTTTTTTGCGGCGCATAATATTAAAAAAATAAAGGAAACAGATGGTGGTGGATATTAAAGGGCGATTATTTAGCTATTTTCTGATCTATGTTACAATGTTGTTATGAAAAACGCGAGTCGATTTTGTGTCATCTAGGATCTTTAATTGTTTTTTTAAGCAAATATTGAGAATTTAATAGAAAAAAATAATGCATATAAAATTAATTTGTAATCCCATGTGTTTTAATGTTAAAGTTAATTCATGTTTTGTACCATACTTGACCAAAACCTTGACATTGCTTTACATTTTTGTCTAAATGAAGGGGTTTTTTTGTCTTTTTTTTGGTCATTTTTGTCAGTATTTCACATCTACAAATGCTATTATCATTTTGGCTATTTATTCCTTCATGCATAATACCTCAATTGCATATTTAAACACTTTTTTGTGCAAATTTGGGTTAATGGCATTGGCAAAGGTCTGAGGAACAGTCCCATCTTTCAATTATGTGGATACTCTTTGCTTTCTTTTGCTTATTTTTGGCACTCCTCAGACGCCGTACAACTGTTCAACTCAAATTACAATACAGGCAGATGGTGTGTCCCTGAACAAGCAGTTTTCATTTTCCCTGCATGTATTTTTAACACTGCCGCTTAAAGTCTTATTACATAACCCACAGATGCAATATTTCCCCTTTTAATCCGCACTGTGTTTGAGATTATAGTTTTGCGCACTTGAATTTGTATCTTGCTTTATTATTGCTGTAGGCTTTGAAATTGCCTTAAATAAGTAGCTCCTCTTAGCACCGTTGGCTTCACCATTCACCGTGCACCACTGATCCAAGAAATGGAGCTCCTATAAACTGTTTGGAGATTACGATTCCGCTCTAACCTTCTTTGTCCTTCCTGGCTTGGTGTCTCCCAGGGCCTGGTGGGGGAGAAATATGGCAGCATTCGTGTGCCCGGGGAGGTGGAATCGGCCGAATTTGAGATGATCCTGGACGCGGCGGTGGAGGCGGGGCTAGACACACACATACTAGAAGAGTGGTACTGCCGGGACGAGAACTCGGTACCACCCGCTTACTACCTCAAACCCAAAGCCCAAATGCTCAAGAACTACCAGAACTCTGTAAGTATGATGCTCTCAGTCTGCTGGTTCCTCATTTGAACTGTTTTCGGCTAAGATTTGTCACTCTCAGCTTTTTTATTGGAAGCAAAACCCATAAAATCTTTAAATCTTGTGCTAATGTGTGCATTGCGTCTCCACGGTAACTGCTGAACATTCCACCATAGACATAGCTACATTTCAAACATCCCCACCACGTTGTCCCTGCAAAAAGGATCAATAGTGTCCTCAATTTCAAGTGTATAATGACTTTATCGGGATCGAGCTTATCTACAGAGACGTGGCCAATGATCCAAAGTCTGGTTTTAACTTCCTGCAGAAAGTTGCGCAGTGTTGCTTTAATATTTCCGTGGATTTTCCGTGCTTAGAGATACCTGCACTTTTTAGCATATTGGCTGTTGGTTTTGAGTCTTCAGCAGAGGCCAGTGTTTAGTTTGAGGTGACCATCTGTCTAAAGAGAAGATTTTTGTGCAAAATATCGGGAAATAATTAATATGTAGGCTGCAGTTTATTTTATGTTGATGACTGACCTGTTCAAACTAGAAAACAAAAAACACACACAACATATTTAGCTGACCTGTTTTAAGTGTGGATGGAGCGTGTGCCTGACGTGTAGACTGAGCCTCTTCCTCTTCCTGTTCCTGTTCCTGTTAGATGGAATCAAGCAGTGTGACCAAAAGCAAGAACGACAAGGCCTGGAGGAGCGTGTCAGAGGAGATCAAGCGCATCTTCAGGACGGCCGTGCTCCAGCTTCAGGAGAAAGGGACCATGAAGAGCCTCCAGGCCAAGAAATTCCTCTGCTCAGGTCAGTGTCTGCTCCTGTGATCTCTTCTCTCACCATCAGCTGTTTGAGGGCAGTCAGTGAGCGAATACTTTGTAGTACTCATAGACTGTATATATAAATGGGCATTCTCCAAAATAGGAAATGAGCACGGGGGCGTTTCTGGCTCCAATGACTCTGGTTCCAGTTGACTTTACATTGCAGAACTGTCACCCCTCTTTTAACTGCTGCAGTGAGCCTTGTCATTTTGGTCTTAAATTATTCATATGAACTATTATCTGCTGGCCTTGTGAGCTTCATTTGCCTGGAGCTATGGGTGACGCTATGGGTGTCGTCACATTCCCTTCCACTTCTTTATACATTGTCTGTGCTTATATGATTCTAATGCTAACAGTGTGTTTTATTATTCACACTTTTTAGGGGTCATGCCATTTTAGTGGTGTCCAAATGTCCAATCAGTGAAAAAGTAGTGCACTCTAAATTTTCCACAACGCACCATGAAAAGTTGTGGACATCAGTGGACACTACCGGTCAATATAAACCACAATGCACTGCAAGAATTGGAAAAACAATAGAACTTTTCCTGGACATAGCGCGACATGATGGTCCCTGATTATGAATAAAACACAGAGACTGTTATGGTGTAAAGAAGCTAGTGTAGTGCCACTTATTCTCTATAGAGACAGAGAGATTTAAGGCCATAATTTGAGGCAAAACTACATAATTTCCCTGGAGATAGGTGCCTTTAAAATGCTGAAAAAGTTAAAACTGTTTGATGAAAATGAACCCACTCTATGGATTTTTGGCAAGGAAGATCTTTGTATCTGAACTTTGCTGTTGAAGGTTTTCGATTATTATTTTTTGATATGATTTTTTTATATTAAAAATAGTACAGTGGATGGAGTCTTTGATCTAAATAAAGCTTTTCCCATGATGCATAATTGCAGTTTAATAATTTGATTCAAACTGTAAACACTTCTCTTGTTTAACGCTTTTTAATTGTGCTCTCTGGGCTCTAAGCATTCTTCTGGGGAAAAAAAAAATGTAGAAACGACAAAAAAATGTACCAGTTCTTTTAGGAATCCCAACTTTGCTGCTTTTTCCTCCCTCATAATTATGTGCTTTGGACTACACAGGAGAGGCTGGAGGAGGGTCACTCGCTCTTTCTTTGTGGAGAAGCCCATGATACAGCTCAGTGACGCTGGATTATAAGATTTTATCAATTTTGTTTGGGCTTTTAAACAAGGCTTGAGAGAAATCGGGCTAATCGCGGGCTAAAAGGCACTTCAGCAGCAAGATTTCCGTCAGTCTTTTGATGGTTATCTATAGGCAGCAGCAGTGGCTTTAATCACAGCCTTAGATTGGGACTTTAATGTAAATTAGAACCCTTGAGTTAATTTTGTAATGCCGAGATTAGTTTAGGATACATCGACAGCTGTTGTACTCGAGAAACAGTGTTGAAACAGCGAGTGAAATATTTTATCTGGAAGAAATCAATTTTTTTTTTGCATGACTGCTGGCCAATTCCTTTATAGTCTTAATTGTACTTAAAGAGTCCATGTTACGCTATTTTCTGATCTGTGGTATAATGTTGTTTCTTCTCAAACAGAAAAAGAAAACACTCTTTTCCACCTTGTGATGTCAAGCAGTGATACAGGAGTGTGTTTTTAAACTTTATACACATTAACAAGAATCATTTGGACAATTTCAGCCCTGAAATTGCCAATCTCTACTGAACAAAAGGTAAAAGGAGCCGTTAACTTGAAAACTAATGGTTCCTGACAACACAAGGTGGACCAGAGCATTTTGAATTTTGGAGATGTAGACAAACTTTTAATAAAGAATTACTCAAACATGTGTTAACTAAAACAAACCACAACTCCGGGTATATTTTTGATGAGGTACCAACATTATAACATGGCTTAAATGTCACAAAAGTTGCTTTTGCGTAATATAGGACCTTTAACTTCAAAATATTCACTTAAATTCAAATAGGAAATAACTATAACAAAATTAAGCTATTAACTAATACTGTCAGTGGTCATAATACTAATACATATCATCACCTTCCTAAAATAATCACTTTTTAATCTTAATAAAAAGATTAAAAAGTATTAAAATTAATACACCTTAATCTTAATACTTAATCTTAAATCTTAACACTTTTGGGGGGAGTTTTTTGTGTTTCCTGAAAAACCTGAAATGACTTTTGCGATTATTTTAGGAAGGTGTCGATATGCTAATACATTCTAATACGTATTCCTTGCATCGTGAAAACTGATATATCTACATTTCTTGGGTATCAATTTACTGACAGCCCTATAGATGTTATATATGTGTATACAAATGTATCTATGTCTATATTTACTTACTTGTTGTTCTTTGTCAGTGTCTTTTTTTTTACTTTTGTCTCTATGTGGTGACAAAAGAAAAAAAAATCAATAAAAACAATGGAAGAAAACTAATAGAACAGGCCTGTCTCTGTTTTTTCCAGCTCTGGAAGATGAACTCGACTTTGCGCTGGGAAAACAAACCCCCGCCTTTCTCAGGAAATGCGTCTGCTACATCCGAAAGATTTCCAACTTCGATCGATTCGCCAAGCTCCCGGAGATGGCCAAGTACATGGACATCGTCGTCAGCAGCGACCGGGTCATGCGTAACCAGGAAGCCTACGAGCGCCTCCTGAAAGTACGAGACGAGTTCATCCCCACCGTGGTCGCCGCTTCCAACCTCCGCGTGTACTCCTCGGTCACCCACTGCGATATGAAGTTAGGATACTCGCAAGAAGTCGAGAGCCATTACGTAGAAGGTCTCTGCAAACAGTTTTATGAAGATATGGTGGATATAATACAAGCCACGGTCCAACAGAACTTTGATACAGAGACAGATCCGGTTTACGATGAGATTCTCCAGCACCTTTCACTATGTAAGACCTACGCTGAGCTGTACGAGTACCCGAGCGAAACCCTGGATTACATACAGGAGTATCTGATGCCCTCTAAAGGGAGCAGGATGAGCCCCATGGTGCTGTATGGAGGTCCCTGTACTGGGAAAACACTGCTGCTCGCTGAAGTCGCCAAACAGGTAATGTAATATTCATGTATGCATTTATTTATGTATGTTTATTTTATTTATGTATGGATTTATTCAGTTGGTTTGTTATTTGAAAACATTTGTGTGACATTTTGCTGGAGTAAATATAGATGATAAACAATAATACTGAAACCTAACCGTAAAGCAGAATTACTTCCAAAAATATATATTCTAAATGTACATTGTTGTTAACGTCAAATGTATTTTTTATATATATTCTTGATAAAATGCACTATACATTATTCTTATTGATAATATCTCTAGAAAATGGTGACAAAAAGAAGAAAAAAAACTTTCAGCAATTTTTAAAGATCTGATTTTGCTATTGCACTCTTCTTTTTTTTACTATGCCACCTCATTCATTTTAAAAGAAAACAGCTTTAATTGTATCGTACGCTCAGCAGTCTCACGCAAAGAAATTCCACATGCATAATTGTAAACTGACAATGAAATAAATAAAGTACAGCTGAAAATGCATCCTGACCACATTCAAATCAGACAACTTACGAGGATATAAAGCCACTCCAAACGCTAGAGCACATGCCAGCGCCTGAAAACATCAATAATATCAATACTATATAGTCAGCATGTCTATTGGGAGCTATTCACTTCTACATAAAAGTGAAATATGCATTAGCCATATCCTTGAACAAAGTCAAGGACCGCAGAGGGAAACTATTTACCTATAATCTCTTACAGAACGTTTCTATTATTTATTTATTCTTAAAGGTTCATACGCAAAACTGACTCTTGGGAGCTTTAAGTTATGTTATTACGTTGTTACTTTCTCAAAAACATACCCATAATTGTGTTTTGTTCATTCATAGTTTTGAGTAAACCTTTATTATTAGCCTGTTTACATCTGCAAAGCTTAAAACTCTTAAGTTCTGTAGAGACTGGCAATTCCAGGGCTGAAATCATCCAAATTATTTTAGTAAAGGTCCTGTATTACCACATAACATCACTAGGTGTTTTCACATTGAGAGAAGAACTCCCTAAATATGCAAGAGTTGTGCGTTAAATATGTGCGAATGAAACAAAACACAACTCCAGGTGTGTTTGTGATAAGAAAACAACATAACACATCAGAAAAAGTGTAATATGGGCAGAGATGGGCAAAGATGCAACTAAACTTTAAGTATTCACCTTGAAACATGCAACTCCAGGTGTGTTTGTGATAAGAAACCAACATAACACATCAGAAAAGAGTGTAATATGGGCTTTAATGTCTGTGCAAATTATCCCTTAAAATTAAGACTAAGATGCAGCTAAACTTTAAGTACTCACCTTGAAACATCTCAGTAAAATGCTTACATATGAAGTGGTATTCAACAGGAATTTGAAGGTGAAATCTTCTAGACTTAATTTGTTAGTTAGAAAAAAAATAATAAAACATGTACATTTAAATTGTCTTGTACTTAAATAATTTTCTGCTGGCCGGTTATATTTTTTGACTTTGTGACTTTCATATTCACAAAAGAGTAAATTATTGAAATATATTTTGATAGATTTGATAGAAACAACAGAAACAGCTGACTGCATTCATAATTTATTGCATAATCTTTCATCTATTAATAATACCAAGAATGTTTGAGGCCATTACAGTTTTACCACTGAATGTTTTAATGACTGGACGAGAGAGGCTGGAGAGGTTAACTGAAGGACAGAATGGAAAACCGGCTTCTTATAATACATTAACTACAGTAACTTGTACATGGAAGTTTAACTGGTCGAGCCAGAACCACACACTCTGAAAAAACCTTACAAAAACAACTGGATCTGGAGCTGTATCCTGTCTCTATGATTTCAGAGGGTGTGATTGACAGGCAGATTAACCAATCAGAGAGATCTATGGTACATTCCTGTCGCTTAGGGCTTACACATAAAAAAGGAGAAAACTTTGCTGAGAAACAGTTTGGATTTTTACAGAATCCTTTATGTAATTACAAATACTGAATAGCATTACTGATATGTGCCTCTTTTTGTGTCTTATGTTTCCAGGCGTATTCATGGCTACAGAAGGAGATGGGCCCCGAGACGGACCCCGTGGTGATTGTCCGGTTCATCGGCTCCTCACAGGCCTCCACAGACCTTCGGCCTCTGCTGCAGAACATTTGTGAACAGATCGCACTAAACTACCGCTGCCTGATTCACTTTTTGCCTAACAAGATCCAGGAGATGAGAGAGCTCTTCATCAACCTTCTCGGGGAATCCTCATTTCACAGACCCTTGGTTCTAGTGCTGGATTCCCTCGAGCAGTTATCAGACGCTGATGAAGCCAGGAAGTTGTGGTGGCTTCCCATACATTTGCCTAGGACGGTCCGTATTGTAGTTTCAACATTGCCAAACAAACATGGCATCCTACAAAAGCTGAGAAACCTGATTCATGATGACAGGAACTATGTTGAGCTAATGCAGAGAGATCGTAAAGTGTGCAGTCAAACTTTAAAGCAGCAGTTATTGAGGGTCAAGAGAAAGGTGACCTCAGGACAACAGATTTATGTCAATGAGGCTCTGGCTAAATGTACTTTACCCATGTTTGTAAATCTTATCTACAGAGAAGTTGTCCACTGGCGTTCTCACAAAGACGTGGACGACCGCTCCCTTTGCTCCACAGTGCATGAAAGCATCGAGCAGCTTTTCTACTCTGTGGAGAACAAACTGGGCCAGAGGTTTGTCTTTAGAGCCCTGGGCTACATCACTATGGCCAAAGCAGGGTTAACTGAGGTTGAGCTGGAGGATATTCTGTCCCTAGATAACATAGTGCTGGGAGATGTCATAGTGGCAACTTACCTCAAAAATCCGTTGAGGATTTCTTACGACTTAGTGGCAAAGCTGAAGGAGGAGCTGGAGGGATATCTGGTGGAAAGACAAGTGCGAAATGTCACGCTAATGGTCTGGGCCAACAGGCACCTGCACCTCATCGCTCAGAAACTCTATCTCAGTAATGAGGAGGATGTCCACCAAATGCACAGTCTCTTGGCCGAGTATTTTCTGGGGGCTTGGTCTGGGGGCAGAAAGAAAATCTTTACTTATGATAACAACCACTTCACTTCCCTCAACATTTCCCACCATAAAAACCCACATCATCAGCAGTCCCACGAGAAGGCCTCCTCCGATAAGTACTCGTATGACAGGCAGACACCGGAGCAGCCCTGGGTCTTTCAGTGCAACTTACTGGAGCCTGACATCTTTTTTGTGAACCACAGGAAGATGACTGAGCTGGTCTACCATCTCACTCGCAGTGGGAGGACAGATGATCTCATGTTTGGTGTCATCATGAACTTCAGCTGGCTCTACACAATGATTAAGATCGGTCAGTTTGACAAGGCCTTAAGCGATATAGATGTAGCATACAGCTACTCTCAAGAAAAGGAGCTGAAGTTTTTAGCCACCACTCTGCGAAGTATTAAAGTGAAGGTGCTGAAAAACCCTGCGTCGCTGTCTGCGGAGCTCCAGCAGAGGCTCCTCCCGGTGGTCACCTCTCTGCCTAAGCTCAGACACCTCCTCCTGGAGTGTGACAAAGACGGTCCAAAGTACTGCTCCATTGTGCCTCTACACTCCTCTATGGACGTCACCTACAGTCCAGAGCGGCTGCCTCTCTGCTCCAGCTACATGCAGATAGTGGAGATCCTGCCCACTCTAGCCCCCAACATAGTCCTCGTAGCCTTGGAAGACGGGTCTGTTAGCACATGGGATGTGGAGAGTAGACAGCTGCTGAGACAGATCGACACAGCCCGATCTGTTGTACTGGGGATCAGGCTAACAACTGATGAAAAGTACCTGGTTGTAGCCACAACCAAAAACACGCTGCTAATCTATGATAATCACAAGTCCTGCCTTTTATCTGAGGTGGAGATCAAAGGGTCGAAGCATGGTGGTGTGGCTGGGGGTGTGGCCTTCATCAATGGTTTTACCTTATCCACCCACCATGCTCTGGCCTGGTTGGAAGCCAGTAAAGATGTTAATGTGATCGACCTGCTCTATGGCTGGCCTCTCTACCAGTTCCACTGCTGGTACGAGGTCACATGTGTCCAGTGCTCGCCTGATGGAATGTATGCCTTTTGTGGACAGTACCTGAACACTGCATCCATCTTTCACCTGGGCAATGGGGACAAGCTGGCCACAATAACATCTGAATTTTCCGGAGGCTTCGTAAAGTCCATTCTGGTCCTAGACACCTTAAATCAAATGGTAATGATAGACAATGAGGGTAGTTTGTCAGTGTGGAACACCAAAGAGATCACAAACCCACGGCTCATGGAGGATTACGACTGCAGAGGAGATGACAGTGAAGTTGTAGGCATCGAGTTATCTGAAGACCAGAAATCCATTCTTATTTGCAAAGACAGAAGCATTGAAGTTCTAGACACAAAAGTTTGGAAGATGGTGGAGAAGTTCAAAGCCAAGCGAACAGAGCGCTTTGTTGCCG
The DNA here is from genome assembly GCA_000787155.1 of Scartelaos histophorus. Classification (NCBI taxonomy): domain Eukaryota; kingdom Metazoa; phylum Chordata; class Actinopteri; order Gobiiformes; family Gobiidae; genus Scartelaos; species Scartelaos histophorus. The sequence goes on along the minus strand of KN520824.1, from coordinate 37,508 downwards.
CGGTGCTCTCAAAAAATGGACAGAGCATTGTAGCGTCCATGGAAAACACATCCTCCATATTTGTGTGGAGAAGGGACAGCGGACAGTGCATGGCTAGCCTCATCGAAATCTCAGGCGCTATCGTTAAACTTATCAAATCCACCCATCACAATCTACTGCTCTCAGTCGCGAGCAGTGGAGTCTTGTCAGTTTGGGACATTGACATCATCACAGCCATGTCCAATATTGACAAAACGGGCAAGAAAATCCAGTCTCTGCAGCTGTCCGGACGAGAGGACTATGTCTTTACCATGGACGGCTCAGAGGCTGTGCACAAATGGAACTTCAGCACAGGTTTCATCGAGACAGTTTTCAAGCACGAGGGCATAGTGGAAAACTGTGTCCTCACCTCCTCAGGGGATCTCATGGTCTCATCAGACGACAAGTCCAGCCAATACATCTGGCAAACCACCACTGGAGAGAACATATTTCGCATAAATGGACAAAGAATTTCGCAGCTCCTCATCACTCACAACGATCAGTTTGTGGTATCTCTTTGCGAGCAAAACGCCTCGAGAGTTTGGAGGCTAGCTACCGGGCACAAAGTTTGCAACATATTAGTGACTCTTCAAAATGCATTAATCACGACAGCTAACACTTTTCTGGTAGGCACTTCAAAAAACAAACTACTCGCGGTTAGCTTGTGGTCAGGAAGTGTGTCCAAGAAGTTCATATGCGATGACGGGATCACTATTGTCAACTTCAAACTCATTCCGGACTGCCCAGACTGCGTGGTTTTCATAACTTCAACCGAAACTGTTTTTATCTGGAGCGTTGCCGATGAGTCCATTTGTAGGCGGGTGCAGCTGCCAGCCAATTTCCTCAAAAATCTCGAAGACTTCCAAATCTCACCAAATGGCAAACTTGGCATCGTCTCAAAGGGTGATGAAAATATTAACGTTCTCGATCTCCACAGTGGAAAGCTGAGACTTGTCCATGCGGCTGGGTTAATCTGGAGGCAGAAATTGTCACGAGACGGGCGCTATTTAGTCTATGTGTGTTTCCGTAACTGTGAGGAGGACGATGAAGCTGGGGTTGTCTCTAACTTGATCGTGATGCGCCTCGCGGATGGTAAAAGCATTGGCACATGTTCACTATACAAGACACCCACATACTTGTCACTCTCCCAGCGGGCATTAAACATCATTATTGGCTTTGAAGACGGTAGCATTGGCACATACACTGTTGTGGATCGTGTGGATGCTGCTCTCAAAATCAAAATCGCCACTTCGAATAGTCGGCAGATTGTCAACAATGCTTCACAAAAGGTGCGACCAAAATGTGGTAACCATTCCTTTAAGACGGTAGCGGACTGTACATGGAGGGAGTCGACTGAAGTCTTCTCGAGGGACAGTCCCATTAACGTATCAGACTCTGGGGAGGGGGAGTCCACCACGCCAACGAAAAAGACTGAACTGCTGCAGTGATTGGTGGAAAACCAGAAAGTGGGCGGGGTCTAAGTCTGAATCTCTGGGGTGCAGTTGTTTCTTGTTTACAGCCACGTGAATCAGCTGCAGATGTCAGCCCTTTGGGTAATTTATGGGCTGACCAATTTAGCGCTGCACTCAACCTATTACTAGTATTACTTCCAACCTACAATACAGTTTTACACACGAAGACTGTTAGAAAAAAGCTGTGTCTTGTAAAGAAGAAAAAATGTAAATTTTGTGCCGGCTTAGTTTGCCATAATGTGTCCTTTTTGCATTTGAAGAACAAAAGTATTATTTAAAGCTGCCATTACTTCTTTTAACCATTCCATAGTTTTCAGGTTATTTCACATTGGCCCACTTAAGCCTCATTTATGCTCCACTTTAGTACGTAAACAGATACTGTACTATATTGCATTTATACAAACATTTAAAGGCTGCATTCTCTTAAAAAGCCACCAGAGTGCACTAAGAGTCATACGCTTGACCAAAAACACGAAAAAGAGCAACAAATAAACAAAGATGGACGCACCTACAGAAGTTTTTAGATAATATCTGTTGGAAAAGAGCCAAGAAAAGTGAAGTGAGGGAGTTATTTTGCAGTTGGTTGTAGTCACTTTTTACAAACTTTAGCTTCCACTGTTGAGCTGTTTTCACTATTGCCCCCAGTGGTGAACAGTTTTGTAGCTAAGATTCCACATGTTCTGAGGAAGGACTAGATTACAGACGTGGGGAACAGAAGTCTCTTTACGTATCTGTATGCATCTAGAATGTAGAGTATAAATGAGCCTTTAGTCCACTGGTTAGATGTCTGAAACTGTAAAAAAAAATTACCCAATATTGCTAAGAAAAAAATCTGCCTGCTTGCGCTGAAATGAACAAACTGTATTTCAACCTCTGTGGGCAAATGTGACTGTAGCCTGTTATTTCATTCTATGTATTTGTCCACATTAAAGGCGCACTGTGTAACTTTTTGGTTAGGGGTCCATCACCAGCCTTTTTCTATGGATATATTTCCATTTCCCTGCCTGGAATGTTCCACAGTATGACATTACAGCTCTACCCTACATTTATTCAATTACAGGTGGTTTTATAGCTCAAAAATACTTAGAAAAACAGGCATTCGGACTGTGAGCGGGGTCGCCTCTCCACAGATCTGACCTGTAACTTGGTCTGGTTTGGTTTGAAGACAGAGAGGTTTAATGCCATACTGTGAAACATTCCTGACAAAGCGAGAAAAGCATTTGACGGACCCCTCACCAGTAAAGGTACACAATGCACTTTTAAGCCATAGTTCCATTCAAATCCACATCAGTCGGTACTGTACAAAAAAGACCTATGAACATATGTACATATCTCTTTTGGCTGCTGCAATTTGTGCAACTACTTATAAAAATGTTCTGTTGTGCTTAATGCAATCAAAGTGAGTGCCTGGAAATTTCAAATATTTCTCTATATGTGCAGACAAGAGTGAGTCAAAATGCAGGGAATTTGTAAACTCAAGAGTAACACACACAGTTGCATATTTGCATTAATCCAGAGAACAATTTAAAGGGCTCATATTACGCTGTTTTCTGTTGTTTCCTCATCAAAAACATACCTGGACTTGTGTTTTTTTTCATTCACAGATTTATCACACAAATCCCACAAATCTTGCATATTTAGAATAATTTGGATGATTTTACTTCTGGATTTGGGATTCTTTGCTGAAGTAAAGGTAGCTGTTTAACTACCTCTACATGACATCACAAGGTGGAACAGAGCATTTTGAGTTTTGGATATGTAGACAGACTAATAATAAAGGATTACTCGAACATGTGTGAGTGAAACAAAACACAACTCCAGGTCTGTTTTTGAGGAGGTAACAGCGTTCAACATGGTTTAAAGGTCACAAGAATACATTTTGCGTAATATAGTACCTTTAATACGGCATTGCATTGTGAAATTCAAAAATTATGAGCATCACTTGGTTTACCTTAGTATCAAATTACCTGCAGTTTCATTGAGGTCTGTGCCATTTATTTATTTTTATGAATTAATTTATTTATTTTGAGGGGAAACCACTATGAGCATACAGTGTAGCATAGCACCATATACATCCTCGCCTTAAAAATGTTGCTTTAGATATAATGGATTTTATTCTATTTCAAAAATATGTGAATATATAGAGAGATTTAGACAGTAAGCACTTTATGTGTAGTTTATGAGAAAAAAAGATTTACAATTATTAATAGAACAAAGTACTATATATCGTTTTAAGTGACCTAGGAGTATCCTTAACAGGCATTGGACTTGCCTTTTACACAAAGAGTACAGGGCATCCAGGTACTTGCAAGATACCAAGTTTGTAAAAAAAAAATAAAAAATGAGCATGACATCATTCAAAACTGGTTTAGATCGTCTGCTGACAATCTAAATAATGTGAAGGTTTTTGCAGGTACCGTGATAGCATTTGTTAGCATGTCTGTTTCAAAACCAAAAGGTTTATTTTTGCTCAGATAAAATTAGGGATGCACAGTTCCAGGTTTTTCTGGTCTGATACCGATACTATGTCTTTAAGTATTTGCCGATATTAACCAATATCAATGTAGGAATTGAAAATTGCTTCTTTTTTTTCTCTCAAAATACTTTGATTTAAATGGTAGTTTTCAGATTCTCGAATGTGATTATGTCATACTCCCTAATGAGGGGCAAGAGTGAGATTTCCCTGTTCATTACATTGTACTTTGCCATGGAATATCCAAAAGGGAAATTCGCAAATGTTGAACCTGGTGTTTTCTATTATTACAACATAATTTAGCCTTATAATAATATACATTTTAGTTGCCCCCCCTCATCTGTACTCATTAATATTGTACTATAGAATACTATGATGACGTCTGAAACCCAGATATTATGTAACTGTTATATTTTCTGCAAGTAAGTACTGATGGATTAAAGGTGTACCATGTAACTTTTGTGGTATGAGTCCAGCACCTGGTTTTGTCCATGGAGATATGCTAAGGAGATTGCTTGAATTTACCACAGTATGGCACTAAACTTGAAAATATGATTTAATCATAGGTGCTTTTTACAATAAAAAAAATACCTTGAAGAATATGCATGGTACTGAAAGCCCACCTCTCCACAAATCAGACCTGTAAATTGGCATGGTGCTCATCTCCATGGAAATAGATAAGTTTAATATCATACTGTGAAAAATTCCAGGTAACACTGAAAAAGTTACACAGTGCACCTTTAAAATTCAAACTTGGTGAGGATTCCTGGGCCTATATCAGTCAGTAAAGATATAACCAGGATTTCGACTGAACTGATATAATTGGAACCGACCAATACTGCAAATTCTCCTGGATCGGCAAACAGTATCGGTATCGGTGCATCCCTAGGGAAAACGCCAGGCATGATTAAAAAAACCACATGGCACCGTTTTCACATTTTTCGTATACTTTTAAAGGGCTATTCCATCTTTTGTACGTTTACTAGTTTACAAAATTACGGCCCTTGGGTAGTGTCAAACTGGGTAGCAGCACTAAGCTTTAAAATATTTTGTTTTTTTGTCAATTTGAGAAAAAAAAAAAAAAAAAGTTTCTCTTGTAATTGCCAAAGTCGAGAATATTTGTTTTTGAGGCTTGTACTGTAAAGATATTGTTACCAAATTGTTAGTGTTTAACTGTGATTCTGTTAATGATAGAGAAATGTGCTATCTTTGCTAACAAGTATTTAAAAAGTCCTTCTTCTATTATATCGGAATGCCAGTTTTAAGAGTATAATTTGAATGTGACCATATGGAAGCCAGTATTATTGTATGTTTCCGTAACTTGAATGACTTTTCATAACTTAAATGTTTGCAGGTCATAGTTGAATGTTTCTATTGTATCCTTTGTATTGTCAGAGCTGACTTTACCTGTTTAGAGAGTTATATTTTCATAATTGTTGTACTTACATTTTGTTACAGAGTTGTTTAACTGGGAGTCGAGCAGAAAAAGAAAATTAATGTCTGAAGCAATATGAATCTAGTGTGTATGCATTGTTTGTATGGAGCATTTTAATGTAATAAAATGGTTCACTTTGGGCCTAAGTGCAATGTATGATAAGTTTTCATGTAATTTTGCAGGTTCAAGTTCATTTTTCATTTTAGATTTATTTAGTGCCTTTCATGGTCTAGAAAAGCAATCAGAATATTTAAGCTATGATTTAATTTTCATTCTTAAAGGGTCTGTATTATGCTGTTTTCTTATCTCTTATAATTTTCTCATCACAAACAGACCTTGAGTTGTGTTCTGTTCCATTCTCACACGTTTAACACATGAATAAATCCTGCATGTTTAGGCTGAATTCTTCTCTTAAACTGAAAACACTCTGTTCCACCTTGTGATGTCAAGTGGTAATACAGGAAGTGTTTTTTTTAAACTCCACACACTTTCGCTAGAATCATTTGAATGATTTCTCTCCACTGAACTAAAGGTAAAATGTAGCTTTTAACTTGAAAACTACCATTTCATGACATCACAAGGTGGAGCTGAACATTTTGAGCTTTGGAGATGTAGACAGACTATAAATAATAAAGGATTATTCAAACGTGTGAATGAAACAAATCCCAACTGGGAACATTTTTGATAAAGTAACAACATTTGAACATGGCTCAAAGCTCACAAGAGTCAATTTCAAAGACCTTAAATGTGTATCACCACATACATTGCAGTGCATGATGGGAAACAGGTCTAATTTATGGTTTCCAAGTTTAACTAATGACTGAGAGAGGCACACGGAGCAGAGCAGAGCTGTAAAATGATTTGATAGGCCGGTAATTGCTCCTCTGTGAACAATAGCGAATGCCAGACAAGCTCACTGAATATTTCTCCAACACTCACCCACAATGTCATCATAATTAGACCAGACGTGTAGAGTGCACCTGCACAGTGACCTGCGCCAGGTAAACCACAATATACACAAAGAGGTCAGTGTGTTTTCTACCATAAATAAACTCAAATCAAAAAAATATTTAAAGGGCCTATATTTCACTGTTTATGTGACGGAGTTGACCCTGCATGTTCAAATGCAAGTTTTTCTCTCTTTTCCACCTTGTGAAATACAGGAAGTGCTCCACTGTGTTTTTAAACACCGTACACCTTCATTATAATCATCTGGATAATTTTAGACCTGAATTTCCAATATTGGCTGAAGTTAACATACTAATAAGAAAAGTTTTTAAACATGTGGATGAAACAAAACTTAAACTTATCTAATCCACACTGACTTGTAAAGCACTTTGAAAAGTTAACCAAAAGGACATAGAGACAAATGAACTAGAGACGATATAAAATGATTAAACATTTGAAAAACAAGCATTGGAGATGTTATTGCTTTGCCTGAAATGTTCCACTCTATGGCATTAAACCCATCTCTCTCAATAAAAACTATTCCATCAGTATAAGAATGCACGTTTTATTTTTAAAAGAACTGTAATTCTATACAAACCAATAATAAGGTGATATACTGTGCCAATAACAAATATAATAGGCTACTAGATTTTATTTATTAACTTTATTGATCCACAAGGGAAATTATTTGGACACAGTAGGTCACACATCGCAATATAATCCAATAACAAAGATATATATCAACTTCCCAGTGGTGTCACTCTAAGCCTGTGTGTTGTGTGTTGTGTGTGTGTCTGCAGTCACCGCGGCAACCCCAGGTCCACCCCTGCGGACGCTGTGGCCACGCCCCCCCCCTCATTGTAATGCCACTGAGCTCATGTCTGTTGGCTCTGTGCACCGCTGTCTCTCTCCAGGCCCTATGACAACACGGGCCGGTACATTCCACCTGCTTCAGCCGCCGCCGCATAATTACAATGGAGTGTTTGCGGAACAGGAGGTCTCCCAGGTCACACAGAGCACCCGTGTGTGAATATATGACAGTAGAAGTATGGCTCCTGCGTTTACCTAGACTAGAATAGCTCCGGCTTTGTCATTGGTATTTATTATGACCCGGGCTCCTCCCTTCGGCGTCACGGCTTTTCTTGTGTTCTTTGAAGTACATCAAAATTGCAGTGATCAGAAACTAACTTGTGGCTGTAATGTTATTTGAGACAGACTTATTTGCAGTACAAATCGGCTGAACTGCTGTAGTTCCCAAAAAAATCTAAATCTAAATCCAACTAAAGCTTTATGGTCAGATTATGTTAAAAAAAACTGAGATATTAGTCTATAAAGCCTCAGACAGAGCCATGCCTTCAGTTAGCATCACACCCAAAGTGAATGTTGTGGACATCACCTGCAAAGTAGTATTAGTAGTAGTGGTATTAGTAGTATTATAGGGTCTGGGACTTTCTACTAATGATGATAGTTTGTAAATACTTGGTAATTACAGTCGTACTAACAGTGGTATTTACTGCAGTACTTACGGTGGTGTTAATTATACTGATACTACTAGTACTTTGGCTTGTACTCATAATGTTAATTCCATTTATCATGTACATATGTTTCCATGCTTCATAACTCACTCATTAACACCCTTTATGTTGAATTCTGGAGCACTTTTCATATCAGCGAAGGAAAACACCGCTTCTCCAGCTGTTTGAATAGGCCGTGTTTGACTAACTAAAAGCTCTATATCAAATATGTGGTATTTGCTCAGAGAAATCAGCCCAATTTCATCCAGCTCACAGATAAAGCCCTGAATTTATGAGGCGATTAGAGCTGGTCTTTGTCTGAGCGGAGAGTCAAATCCTATCTCACTAAGTCTACAACTGAAGACTTTAAAATAACTCGCTCCTCCTTTTAGCTCCTATACTTTTCTCTGTTTTCTTGTTTACTTCCTGGTTTGATAGATGGTGGATTTTTCAAAGACGCTGAGATAAAATTAAAATTAAAACAGCGTGATCTGGTTTGGTAACTTGGTCTTTTTTGGTCTCCATGAAGCTGGAAAGGTTTAATATCATACTGCGAAATAATCCAGACAAAGCAATAACATTTCCACGGAGAAAAGTGCTTTTGTAGAAGTAATTATTATTATATATTCATTTCTGTTATAGCAGATTATAGAGATGTGATTTCTGGAGCAAACCTGCAAACCTCGGGGCCCACATACAACATACCAAAGTCCATATCTGCGGACAGGTGCGTCAGCGTTGCACCGGGCCCAACAAAGACTACATTGAGTCGTATTTGTCCACAGATTAGAGCTCCTTGTGTTTGGTGTGGGCCGGCTAACAAAGTCACAAAGCAGAAGATGATTACGGGTCAGTCATGCACACCCGAGATAAAGAGCCGCATAATTCCTGACGTTTTACTGCGAAAAAGGGTCGAATGTTAAGAAGCGAGTTCCTAATCCTTAAATGAGTTCGTGGGTGAAGCCGTTAGACCGATGCGGTGCCACTTGTGCTTTGAGGGCCGATGGGTACTTAAGCTTTCACTGTTTTATCTGTGTTAGAATGTTGTTTCCTTAACGCAAACATACCCGGCATTGTGTTTTGTTTCGTTCTTGCATGTCTTGCATATTTAAGCTAAGTTCCTCTCTTAAACAAAAAAACACTGTTCCACCTTCTGATGTCATGTGGTTATATAATAAATGCTCCATACGCCTTCACTAGAACCATTTGGGTGACTGGAATTTTCCATCTCGACTGAGCTAAATGGTAAAATGTAGCTGTCAACTTGAAAACTACTGCTTCATGAATCAAATTGCAGCTCCAGGTCTGTTTTAATAGCATTATGACATGGCTTAACGTTCATAAGTATTCACAGTATCTCATTTAAGTTGTCTTGTATTAAATTAATCACATTGTTTTTATTGCTCGGAAATACCTCCTGACCTGTAACTTGAACCTAGAAAAGTTCCAAAAATGAAATATTAATTACATTACTTCTTTTGTCATGGGAGTAACATATATCAAAGAGAGCTGGGCATTAAATATTCATGTCTTTGAGGGGCAAAGGAGATTCTGTATTCTTTGCTCAAAGCAAAATATGAATTGATTTTATGTGGCGATGTTTTGAATGCAACGAGAAACCCTACTTTGCATTTCGCTTGTCACACCGATGTCATGTCTAGAGCCTTCCCACCGTCCACTCGGCTGCGTCCAAAATATAAAACAGCCCCGGTGTTTGTATTTCCCTTTATTTTCTTTATTTTTCAACGTCAGGAGTAATGTTGTAGAGGAAATGTGGTTGTATTCAGGCCCACACGCATGATAATCAAATATGGCTGCTATGGATTCACGCACCGTCTGGTCCTGTTTAACCTGCTCAGACAAACATCAAGGATTCAGGGAGCATTGTTCTCCTTCCTTTTGTGTCAATAAACAGTTTATGAGTTGTGTATTTGTCAAATAACCGGATTTGCTGTGCAGAAAGAAAAATTAAAGGGGCCATATTGTGCTATTTTATGTTATAATGCTGTTTCCTCATCACAAACGAACATGGAGTTGTGCTTTTTTGTTTCATTCACACATGTTTAACACACAAACCCTGCATATTTAGGCTGAGTTCTGTGTAATGTAATGTGTTAATACAGGAAGTGCTCCATTGTGTTATTGAAATGCATACACCTTCACCAGAATCATTTTAATCATTTCAGCTCTGGAAATCCCAATCTCTACTGAACAAAAGGTTAAAAAAAGTAGCTGTTAATTTGAAAACTTCCACTTCATGACATCACAAGGTGAAACAGAGCATTTTGAGATGTAGACAGACTAATTATGAAGATATTTTGAGGAAGTAACAAAATTATAACATGATTTAAAGCTCACAAGAATCAATTTTGTGTAATACAGGGCATTTAAAGTAGCTCTAATAATGCAGTAGCCAAACTTGTTTCATATATTGAGGAAAATGGTAATAACAGAATGGCCTATAGCAGTACTAGTAATAATAGCAGGGATAAAGTCACCATTCTGACCGACTTAAACAGCCAAGGAAGGGCAAGGCATATTTGTATATACAATTTGTACACAAAGAAATTCAAAGTGCTTTAAAGCATAAGAAGAACCAATAATACAAACGCATAACCAAATCATTACATTCAAATTTACATGAAATTGCATGCATTACGCGATTTTGACTCATTTGAGCTTTAAGCCATGTTAAAATTATGTTACCTCCTTTGTTTCATTTACAAATTTTTGAGTTATCCTGCTATTATTAGACTGTCTACATCTCCAAAGCTCAAAATGCTCTGTTCCACCTTGTGATGTCATGCAGTGGAACAATATTATAACATAGATCAGAAATAATGATCTGAGATTGTATTTATTATGTATGAGCCCTAGGTACAAATCATCTACTTGCTGAAAAATGTAGATTACAAGACTTGGTGAAGGCCCCGTCCTTTCACTGGGCCCTGGGTAAATACGCCTATTCACCCTCCCAGTCCAACGGCCCTGGAATAATCAATGTTCATGTACGTAAGGCTTCCCGTCACAAGCTAATCTGCAGCCTTCATTACTGTAAAAGGTGTTGGTTAAAAAGGAAAACACTGGAGTCTAGAAAGTTAATAAAAGTACAGATAAAAATACACACCTAAAAAGAAAGGTCCATATCTACCCACTCTCCCATGGCAGTTTAGTGTTTACTTTTAGGAGCAACAAAACAAATACATGCTAAATACATTCTTTTAAAGCCAATCTGTGAAACAATCTAAACAAAAATGATAACAACTCCACGAAGACAAGCCGGAAAAGTCGCATAGTGTGCTTTTAAATTGTAATCATTTTTGTTCTTCAGTTTGAGAAATAAGTTTTATGTCACATGAATCTAACAAAAATCATAAAATTAACAATGACAGAGGCAACATTATCAACTGAGTTTACTTGTTAATACAATATGGAAGACAAGGATACATTTTTGTCCTTTTCTTTCAGTAAAGAGTACGGCTTCAACATGTGTGCACCTGTTATCCTGCCTATAAAACATAAAAAAATATCAAATAAAAAACAAACGTGTGTGGGACTCTCACTGTAATCTATACTTGACTTATTATCAATTATTATCAATTCATTCATTCAGTCAGGTGAAGTCACAGAGAAATTGATTTTGCACAGGCTAAATGTAAAAGAAAGTTTACAGTTTTAGGTAATGGGTGGAAGAAGTACTCAGTTATTTTGTTACTTAACTAAAATAGAGAT
>KN520824.1:9401-25466 GCA_000787155.1 Scartelaos histophorus | reverse complement strand
TACCGTGACTAGTTTCCTCTTCCCTTGCGTGTTTTATTTTGACAGGTCAAACCGGTAACTATCGCGTAAACTTCCGGTAACTTGACGTGGTCCAGTAGTTTCCCAGGCAAAGTAAGCATCAGCAGACCGCGCTTCAAACTGGAGACATGGGACTGCGAAGCCACGGCGGGGTAACTCTTCTCTGCGAGTCACCAAAACTGGAACAAACGCGAGAATATTGCTAGAAACCGCAAAACGGACGTTGTTTCTTCAAGGCGCTTCGGTCATTTCTACTTTTGAGGCACCGGAAGACAAGTTAAATGACCACAGAAGTTATCCGTGCATTTTTGATACCTAGGGCGAAGAACCACACCTTCGCTTAGCTCAACAGGTAAGTCCAAATACCGTGTTAATACAATGTAATATTATGTTAAATACTTAATAACGTGATGCAACTGCAATGGTTGAAGTTTTTGTGAACGTAAAGCCGTGCGTAAAAAGTAGTTCTATGGCGTCTCTGCGTAAAGAGTAACAGGTGGATTCGCGTATTCGCCATATGGTACAACTGGAGCAGTGCAAAGAAAGGTGATAACGTCCACCCTGTTGTATTTTATAGTTTTAGAAATCCTCGTGTTGTTTGGGACTTTTCTACTATGTTGGCTGCAAACAGTGGAGTTGTAAATGCACCTGTTGCTGTAACTTTCAGTTAATTTAATTATTTTTACTGATTCGCTTAGAAATAGAAATAAAGTAGCCAAAAATAAACACGATTGTAGTGTATTTTGCATATTTTTATTTATTTATTTTTTTGTTTACTGAGAACACAAAAAATAAATCAGTTAACTATTACTTTTATTACTACAATTACTACAATTCATCTTGTCATTTATAGCACCATTTGATCAGCCGTGACTTTTGGGCGCAGCCTGTTCCCTGCAGTGGATCCCGTATTTCCTTGTGTCTTACTGTAAACACATCAAAAACAAGATGGAAACAAGATTAAAAAAAAAAAAAAAAAAAAGAATAAATAATGAGCTTCTGGGGTTAATAAGTGAAGACCTGTCTGCCAGTCTGCTGTTTATGTTGGGATGAAGCACAAGAGTGGTCTGGAATAAGTTAACTAATTCCCACTGTCTATCTGTCTATGGCCTTGAGGTTTTGTTTGCGCATATAACATAGTCTACTCTAATATTGAACGTAAAGCCTTGAAAGTACAGCATATAGGAATAAGAGCTGCATTTGCGATAGGCTACCAGTAAATTCAGCTCTCAAAGGTCCTATGTTACGCAAAATTCACTCTTGTGAGCTTTAAGTCATGTTATAATATTGTTACTCATCAAAAACATCTGCACATGTTTGAGTAATGCTGTATAATTTGCTTATCTGCATCTTCAAAGCTCAAAATGCAATGAAGCGGTAGTTTTCAATAGCTTAAATGCCACCTTTTATGTTTTGTTTCTATTTTTAAACTCAAAATTGCCTCTTGTGAATTATTAGTCATGTTATAATGTTGTAACTCATCAAAAACATACCCAGAGATGTGTTTCGTTTCATTAACACATTTGAGTAACCGTTTATTATTAGTCTGTCTGCATCTCCAAAGCTCAAAATGGTCTGTTCCACCTTGTGATGTCATGAAGTGGTAGTTTTCAAATTAACAGCTATTTTTTACCTTTTTTCAAAATTAAGGGCTAAAAATATCCAAATGGTTCTAATGAAGGTGTTTAGGGTTTATAAACACAGTGGAGCACTTCCTGTATTACCACTTGACATCACGAGTTTTTCACGAGTGTTTTTGTTTGAGAGAAGAACTTTAAATACACAGGATTTGTGTGTTTAACTTAACACAACTCCAGGTATGTTTGCAACAGGGAGTAAACTGGGAGGTCGGTATCATATTCAGTCCAACAAGGCATTAAAAGCACATGCAAATATAGTTTGGTTGGATCAGGAACAGGATGTCAACATGATGGCCCAGTGTGGTGTGTTTATATTGTTGTAGTGTAATGAGGAGACACAATGAACAATTTAGGTAAATGCGTGTACCTTTGTTTGACAGCTGATGTATGGTTTGAGACGGGGCAGTTGCAAAGTTATAGTTAATAACAGGAATCATGAGTGTTGTTGGAAAAAATATGTAATTATGTGTATATTAAGAAAATATTAAAGGGCCCATATTACACTATTTTCTGATCTATGTTGTAAGGTTGTTTCCTTATCATAAACATACCTGGAGTTGTGTTTTCTTTTATTCATGTATCTTAAACACACAAACCCTGTATATTTAGTTCTTCTCTCAAACGGAAAAAAACTATTCCACTTCGTAATGTCATGTGGCGATATAAGAAGTGCTCTACTATATTTTTAAACTCCTTAAACCTTCACTAGAATCATTTCGATAATTTCAGCCCTGGAACTGAAGATCCCTACTACTGAATAAAAAGTTTAAGGTAGCGGTTCACTTGAAAACTACCACGGCGTGACATCACAAAGTGGAACAGAGCATTTTGGGCTTTGGAGATATAGACAGACTAATAATAAAGGATTACTCAAATGTGTGAATGGAACAAAACACAAATTCAGGAATGTTTTGGATGGGATAACATGACATAATGCTCAAACTTAAAGAGTAAATTTAGTGTAATACGAGACCTTTAAATTTGAATTTGGGATGTTCCGATTCCAATACTGGTATATTTGAATAACGCAAATCAAATATTATTATTCATAGTAGGCACAATAGCCTATAGTATTTTCCAAAGCAACAACTGAAAAGCCTTAAACAATATGCAAAGTTGATTTTTAAATAGAAGATGTTAAAATGTAACTCACCTAGTTTAACTTCACCAGACTATAATTTCTCTACAATAACAGACTATTTAACAGGGGCCCTTGGTTTGGGGTAGTTAGTGATTCAGTGTTTGCACTATGCTCATAATAGTGTAGTAAATGTATCATTAACTACTCCCTCGCTAATTTAACCTGCTCTCCTCTGAGTCCATGTGTTTACTTGGCTACGCTCGGTGGATGGGCCCATGAGAAGAAAAACAGACGGAGAGAGAGGGGAATTTGGAGGTGTGGGAGGTACTGGAAATGTCTGATGATACTAAAACTAGACACTCATTTGAGCAAGTATCAATACTAAAAAACGAATCATATTCACAGGACAGAAGTGAATCTATCTTGAATAGCTTTAGAATGATCTTGAGGTGTATCACTATTTAATGTTGAAAATCACATTCTACTGTCTAAAAAAAGAATGTTTTTTATTATAATTGTGGTATCAGAGTCTGTTCCTTAGTATCACAGTCAAGTTTGAAATGTTAGTATCGTGACCACACTAATAGAAATATTTGGTGTGAAGTCCTATTTAATTGTTTATTATGCCAATATTTCACCCTTGTTTTGCTATAACTTCAGTCACCGGTGATCCTTGGTCATATGTACCTGGTTCAAACTCAAGTCATTCACTGTTAGTTATGGTTTAGTTTAGTTTTGAGTTGACTTATATCTCAGTATTTGTTATCCGTGTGGTCATAATGTTTTCCCGGAGCTGTTACTTTAGTTTTTATTGGTGTATTTATTTGTTTCATGGCCAAATATCTTAACTAAAAAGATGCCAAAGATTAGAAATGTGCAGTGGTGGAAGATAACACAGTTCAAAAGTAAATGTACAATACCTAAGTACAGTTTTTAGGTATTGCATTCAATATTTTTTACTTTTACTTTGCCACATTTGAGAGTATACTCCACTACATTTTAGACTGAAAAGTAAAAAAGTGAAAAAGTTGAGACTTGTTTTTGGCACATTTAATTTGAATTCCAACTTTGAGCAAACCAAATAAACGAAAACACAAAAATTGCTAGAAAAATTAAAAAATAATTTGAATCATTGAAATTAAAATCAGAATTGCTATATTTGATGATTACTTATTAAATACTCTGTCCAAAATCCTTTTAAACAGATATTTTAATACTTTAGTAGATTTTCACATGTGACTTGAGCAATCTTTTGGCCCTCTATCTAAACGTTTACTTAAGTAACAAAATACTTAATCCACGACTGCAAATGTGCTCTCAGAAATATTTAGTTAATATAGCTTTTATTTTGAGCTTTAATTCCACTGGATAAAGGATTCACCAAAAGATTAAATTTGAAGTTTGGAGTTTAAGATGTCTGTCATAGTCTTATGTTCTCCTGGTTCACCTTTAATCTGATATAAATATAAAAAACCCATAGTGCTTGAGTCTATATATTAGGAATTTATAGTGATATCCAAATCTCTCGATACAATATTTTGGCAATCTGATGGTTATTCATTGAGATATTTTGTTGAAGCTAACAAAACTGTGAATTTGCTACTTTTCTATCATATTCCAAATAATGAAGATTTAAAACTGCTTAATAACAGTCATTTCATCATGTAGATTGGACTAAAACAGAGCAAAGGATCATGGTCTATGTAGTTCTTGCTGTTTTTTAGCTGTTGCTGCACCATAACAATGAATCTAAGCAGAGAGTGTAAGTCGATATATTGTGATGGCCCACGATATTATTGAGACATTTGACGATACGTTATCACAATATTTTATGTTATTGTTACATCCTTACTATATATACGACGCTCATATCTGAATTTACGCTTCGTCTCGTAAAAAAATCCATCGACTATTGACATAATCCTTATCATGATCTGTAATATAGAGAAGATGACAGAGAGGATTCCCCTCTTTCGCTCTCTTGACAAAGACCGATTTATTACAAACTGGTTGCCACGACGCCTCACCATGGGAACAAACGCATGCTTAATTAAACCTGGCCTATTCAAATGAGCTGCTGCATAAGAGTTTTCCACCGACCGATCAAAACTGTCATCTGCAGAGACCTTTAAGGCGCTCTTACTACGTTATTATCTAATCTTCTCTCAAACCGAAAACACTCCAACTTCTAATTTTTGATGACATGCGATAATACAGGAAGTGCTTCATTGTGTCGTTAAACTCCACACACCGTCACTAGAATAATTTGGATAATTTCAACTTTGGGATTGCGTATCTCCACTGAACTGAAGGTAAAACGTAGCTGCTGTAACTTGAAAACACGAGTAAATTTTGCGTAATAAAGGACATTTAAGAGTAGTTAAGTGAATCCGAACTGACTTTGACAATAGCGCCGCTCCGAATGGTCTGTTATCAGGTGTTGAAGGTTATCGCATCTACTGTTTATTCCTGTTATTAAAATGGGAGAAGGCAGCGGGTGACACAGCGCTATGTTAAAATTATGTTTGACATTTAAAGTGACATTTAAGCATTTGGAAATATCACTTTTAAAAATGAGCTGAAGTGGAGAGTGCATTTTGCTAGTACCTCCACTGCTATGTAAAATTATGATAGGACAATATAACTATTTATTGTTACTTGTATGTTATATCATAATGCACCCACCAGAGAAGTTACATTACACCTTGCTACTACTACTACTACTACTACTACTACTTCTACTACTACTACTACTAGTGATGCTATTTTTATTTATGTTTATTTATTAAATATGGGACACACATAAATCGAGATGTGTTAGTACAGCATGTATATTATGTATGTATATAATGATACTGCTACTACTACTACTACTACTACTACTACTACTACTACTACTACTACTACTACTACTACTGCTACTACTACTGGTGCTGCTGCTATTGCTATTACTACTACTATAACTGATACTATTACTACCGTTACTATTATTGCAACTACTACCATTCCTACTGCTACTGCTGCTACTACAATTACTACTACTACAATTGATACTATTACTACCATTACTACTATTGCAACTACTACCACTACTACTGGTACTGGTACTACTATTACTATACAACTACTATTTCTGCTTGTATTTATCGTTCAATATATGAAAGATGGAACAATATGCTGTATCTTGGGACTCAGTATTTATCATGTGTACAATTTCTTTGCAAAAGCGGAAAGAGTTTTGTTATTTTAGTTGTAGTATGATAAGATTTGAGCTGTAGAGGGTGACTTATGTGTGGCTAATTATTGGTTCATTCTGTTATTTATTTGTTGTAACTCAAGCCTTTTGATAACACTGTCTATTTTAAAAGGGTTTACTTGGATTATCATCTTAATTAGTGGTATTACTACTCCTACAATTACTACTATTCCTACTACCACTACTACTACTATTACTACCACTATTAACAATTGTTTCTACTACTACTACTACTACTACTGCTACCACTACAACTACACTTGTTTCTACTATTCAAATATCCCAACTTCAAGGAAACCAATTACAATTACACAAATGAATCACTCAGTACAGAGTTACAATCATTTAAAGTCGGCTAAATTCTTTATCAAATTCACTACATTTCATCTTTAAATTGTTTAAAAAAAACTCAGCAAAATACTTAATACTAAAATACTTTAAAGTACAATTTTAAACAGGTACTTCAATAGTTTTACTTAAGTAGATTTTTTCACATGATACTTTTACTTTGAGTTGAATTTTTTATCTTTATTTTTTTCCCCTGTATGTGCATTTTTTCTTCACCTCTGCTGAACATAGGGGCAGAGGTGCACAGTTGCAAGTTGGTTCCTGGCATATGTTACGACAGAGTTGGGAAAACAAAATGCACTGAAGAGTATACGGTGAGCTGGATGTCAGACCTGTTAGCCCACTTTTCCAGCTGCACCACCACCACACCCAAGTCGCCCTCATGAACACGATCTCCCTTCTCACTGTCCCATCACTCCAAAATACAGGACTCTGCTCCATGTTCAAAGAAGGAAATAAACTACACTATTCTACTGTAACTAGCATTAACCAGCTATCAAGTATGGTAATTACCAGCTTTGAAAAACAAGCCACTGTGTGTGATTAGCTTCAGAAGTCTGAGCTTGACTTAAAGGTTCCATATTACCTTATATTACAAAATGTCCTCTTATGAACTTTAAGATGTTAGAATGTTGTTATCTCATCAACAGTGCCTGGAATTGTGTTTTATTTCATTTCATAATCCTGTATTATTGGGCCGTGCACATCTCCAAAGCTAAAAATGCTTAAGTGAAGTGGTAGTTTTCAAGTTAACTGCAACCTTTTTACCTTTTGTTTAAAGACTGGCAATTCTAGGGACAGGCTCGGACTGGTAATCTGTACTACCGGGCAAATGCGGTGGGCTGGTCCACTTCAGACAACATTTGGGCCAACAATCACATCCCAAACATCATTATAATTGAAAAAACATTATAACATAAATGAGGATATGTGCCCTTTAAGACCTCATTAAAGCACATTATTTTTGGGTCAATATTACAGTCACTCGTACCTGTATTTATTGCTCTGAAAGTATGAGTGATGTTTTGACTAGCAACTCAAACCCTCAGTTATGTAGTGACTTGAGGCTGGATAGATTTCACAATGCCAAGGGCACAACAAAAAGGAGTCAGGATCAAATGTACGAGAAGGAGGTGACAAATATCTTACAGCTAATACAGGAACACTGGAAGACTAGACTGCATATGTCCCACTTAGAGGCAGACAGAAAAATATGCAGTAATTGTTCTCTGTACATAGTTGTAAGAAGAATGTACATGCCAAGATATAATTAAATACTGGTACATTTAACGAGTGTTGAATATAAGTAACACAATGACTCCATAGTTACAGTACCTGACTATATTTTGGATTTGTGAAAGATTAGATAACTTAAAGCTCCTATATTACACAAAATTTACTTTTGTGAGCTCTTAGTCATGTTATAATGTTGTTACCTCATTAAAAATGTATCTGGAGTTGTGTTTTGTTTCATCTGAAAGTTTGAGAAACCCTTTAGTGTTAATCTGTCTACATATTCAAAGCTCAAATTCCAGGCAAATCCAGAGGTAATATTCCTGTATTATTATGACATCACAAGGAGAGAATAACTCATCATAAATATGCAGTGTTTGTGTGTTAAACATGTGTGAATGAAACAAAACACGACACCAGGTATGTTTGTGATGAGGAAACAACATTATAATACCACAGATTAGAAAAAACGTAATATGGGCCCCTTAATATGTTTGTCGCTCAACATTTAGCCGCACCTATATGTTAATATAATGGATATTTCCGATCCTAATTTGCCTTTAACCTTGTGAGTTCTTCTTCTCTGGAGCAGTCATTCGTAGCGTGGGAGCTGGCAGCTGCCTGGGCTTCCCCTGGTTTTCAATCGCCTTCACTTTTAGGAGACGTTGGACAGCAATCTCACTTTTATTGCACCTGTTTCTCCAAGATGAAATGTTTCAATTTCCTCCGACGAAATCTTGCAAAGTGGAAAAATGGCAGCCCGGCCAGGTGCCAGTTCTGAACCCTCCCCGTGTTTTAGTCATTCCCTATGCTCGCACTGCTTTTCTTATACTGAATGGTGCGTCTGTTGTGATAAATACTACATAGACTTATCGTTCAATATATGGAAGCTAGAACAATACTTTTTGGGGTCAGTATTTATCGTGGTGACTTTATATTTGTATTTGTGGGGAAGTTTTGGTTACTTTTAGGTAGTATAAATATATGGAAGCTAGAACAATGTAACTTTTCTGGTGGATGGTCCATCAAATGCTTTTCTCCATGGAAATGCTTGCTTTGTCTGGAATATTTCACAATATAGCATTAAGTTACAAATCAGATCTGTGGAAAGGTGACCCTGCTCTCAGTCAGAATGTCTAGGTATTTTTGAGCTATAAAACCACCTGTAATTTAATTTAATTGTCATACTGTTAAACATCTAAGGTAGAGCAATGACATATTCATAGAAACCGGCAAACAGTGCACTTTTAAGCTGTCAAGGTTTGAATTATGAGCTTCTATGACTCATTATACAAACTAACTACTCAAGTGTTGGAGTCAGTTACTTCTCCATTGCAGTTATAGTATTTTTGATAAGTTTTACATTAGAATGCTCTTTCAGGGGATAATTACGCTTTATGGTTTCAGCATTATCGTTTATCACCCATGTAGTTACTTTGGAGCAATATATCGCACTTCAAAGTTTTTTATCGTGACAGGCCTAATCCTGTGCCGTATTTTTTATATTGAACACATGTTGGCAGAGGGAGCAGATAAATAGCTGTACTGTAGCCAACAAAGCCCAGTATCTGAATGAGTGATCGCTGTTTGATGGTCTGATTGATTCTTGATCTCATTATGTCTTTGGAGCGTCTCCAGGGAAGCGACGGGATTGGTATTTGGATGTTTTCATGAGCCTGAATCGCTGTTGGTTACTGAAAAACACAGGATATGGGTTGGCTGGACATATATCGCTTTGGTTACAATAAATGCAGTATAGCGTATAGTGTAGTAATATCGTATACTTTTGACACAAATAGCTAAGGCTGCACGACCCAATACTGGTGTTGAATATCGGCTCCAAAGCTCAAAAATTAGCTGGATCAGATATCGGCTTCCAAATATCGGTTCAGTCTATATCCTTGTCAGACATATACACTTATTAGACTATTTACTGGGCGTAGATGGTCCAGAAAGTCTCATAATGTTTGAACTTTTATTTATACAAAGTTTTTTTATAGTTAGAGTTGTAGTATTTTCAGTCTCTGTGCTGCTATTGGTTGATATCGATAGTTAAAGCTATAGTATCAAAATTGGTATTGGAACTGAAAAAGCTGGATCAGTGCATCCTTACAAATAGCATAGTTCATTTTAAACTGTTTGCATTAGTACAAAGTTATTTCTGACCAATTCCTAATAATTAATTGTGATGAGTTTATTTCCATTTTACACAACTTTCAGTGCCCAGACTGGAGTTTTCCATTGTTATTCACAGTAAAAGTTAAAAAGTGTACATTTTGCGTGATGTAGGACCTTTTAAAACACGGGAACACCCATTTTAAACACGAGATTAAGCTTTGTTATTTTCTTCCATTGCTTTTGTTAACCCCGATCAAATATTTGCACTCGCTAGCATTATTAGCCTACATTTGTGGTCGGTAGAAGTTACTCATTGTACAGTAAGCTCACAAAGGGACTTCAGGATAATTCCACTGTGTCATTTATTGTATGGGGCAAACAATTGTGGTGTGGTGGCAGTTTTAGGGCAGATCTAGAATAATACTGTAGAGTAGTGCTTGCTTTGCTGGTGTTCCCTGGTTTTCCTCTTTCTTTCTGGGTGTATCTAGAGCTATTTACAGAACAAACAGTGTGGCTGAGATGACAGGGGCTGGGAGACGGGCTGGAGCCTCTGCATACATTAACGTGCGTGTTATCTGTTAGTTCGCTCTATAAGACTTCTGTTTGACTTGTAGGCAGTGGTGGATCAGGTGCTCAGTTTTGTTACATAAATAAAAGTACAGATACAGGTTCAAAAAGTTACTCAAGAAAAATTATCACATGAAAAAAAATCTACTCAAGTAAAACTATTGAAGCACTTGAATTGTACTTCCTACTGTGGGTGTTCTTGCCAGCAGACCCAGCATGTAAATTGGCCCTATGACTTTACTTGTTGTCTACGTAGATCCCTTGGGATCAGTAAAGTATCTCTCTGTCTAAATAAGTGCAATGCCAAACTGTGTAACATTCCAGGCAATAGCTCCTGAAATTCTACTTGAGATTTTACTTTTGTACTTTGTAACCTTCCACCATTGGTAGTCTTTATCTTATTATTTATTTAGCTCACTCCAAAAGACTTCTGTTTGACTCGTAGGCTTTAAATGTTCCTGTGATGTCAGCAGTTACTCAGAGCATGTTGTGGCCTAGAGCAGCACAGGGGGAGATGGTTGTGTGTCAGACGCCCGCAGCATTAGCTCCGCTCTGACTGATTCTGCTGACCAACCACACAATAGACCGACCCCGGGGTAGGTAACTCCACATACAGGCCCATGGAGTCAGCAGTGAGTCGGACTCCAGATAAGTTTGCCTTGCAAATGGGCCTCTCTCTGTTCCAATGCAAAACCCTGTTTTTTTCCAATACATCAGATGTCAGTACAGAGAAATCCAGTGACTACATCCAGGCCTGTCACAGCTGAATTTTTAAGTGCGATGTATTGCTATAGGAAATATTGAAATTGAAGAACATAAGATAAGAGACATTTAATTTGTCCCACAATGGGGAAATTCCAGAGTTGCAATGCCAAGTTCCACCTATATGAACATTTTCCTACTGAAAAAAATCGACTTAAGTAAAAGTATTGAAGTACTTGTTTAACAATGTACTTAAAGAGTAAAAAGTAAAATTTTTCATCCATCCATTTCATCCAAGGATGAAATATAGTGGTTTTGATAATGAATTTAGCTGATTTTAAGTGAAATTTAATGTACTAAAATATAAGTACATCACAAACCATAAAAAGTACTTTTCACTTTTCAGTCTAGATCTAGTGGAGTAGAAAGTACAGAAACCTGCCCTCAAATGTAGTGAAGTAAAAGTAAAAAGTATCTACTGTAAAATGAATTAAGTAAAGAACAATACCTAAAATTTGTACTGAAATATTTTACTTTTTCTTTTGTATTTCGTTACCACCACCACTGTATTACTTGATGATGAGAATCAAATTAGTAAAAATGTACAATTATTATTATGTTAGTCTCATGAATAAACTGCATCTTTCATCAGTGTGAGCTGAGATACCAGGGGACAGGTTTTATCACAGACCCTCACATTTACAATAACTGTCATGAATCATTTTATCCACACAGTCAAATTAGGGCTTTTAGAAAAGACAGCATGGAGTCACACTGACTGTTTTGGTCACTCAGAGCAGTGCTTTATAAATAGTCGAGGACTTCTGTGATTTGCATGTGTTCCATAAATAAAGTGCGTATTTTCAAATCCAAATCTTCTTCCTTTGGCACATTTTATAAACAAAACAGGTCGACTCAACAGAGAGAGCTACACAGTGACAGAGAAAAAAAATATAAATACTTAATTTAAAGGTACATTGTGTAACTTTTCTAGTGGAGGGTCCTTCAAATGCTTTTCTTCATGGAGATGGTGTTGCTTTGTTTGGAAGAGCTGTTTAATGTCATACTGTGGAACATTCTAAACAGAGCAATGACATCCCGATAGAAAAAAGCAGATGACAGATCGCTAAACGAAAAGTTACACAGTGCATCTTTAACCTTGCTAGTCTTAAAGGTAACAGCTTATTCCAAAACTCCTTCTGTGTGACGTATGAGGCAGAGTCATGCGATCGACTTCAGGGCTGAATATTCTCTCAAAGGTCGTTCTCAATTATATAAGTATCTTCTCAATAGTCATCTTTGTGTAAAATAGACAAAACAATATGTGAAAGTCAAAATTATTGCTTCATGAAATTTTATGAACATTCCAATTGTAAAAAGTATCCCCGAGATAATGAAGGTTTTATTAGAGTAGATTAAGCGCACTGTTTATAAATATATGTTATTTAAAATGCAGATAACAGGTTTTGAGGATCCTTTATTTTCTATTTGAATTTAGTTTGAATATAGTTTGAAGCAATTTGCGAGGAAAAATTGAAAATATGTTTAAAATGACAGAAAATAGAGTTTATTTTGACATCACACTAAGGAGAATTCTATCCAAATGTTCGGCGCAGTTTTCACACAAGAAACACATTTTTCTGATACTTTATTTCAACAACATAAAAGTGTTTTCTTTTTTCAGCTAATAATTTCTGTTACACTGGAGGAGTTTTGACCCAGTGTACAACATGATCATGATTTGCAACCAGAAAGTAAAATGTAAAACTTGAACTAAAAATGGACAAACTGGGCAATGTTTTTATTTATTTGTTTTAGTAAAACCCTAAATATAAAGCTCTTAAGTGTATTTTAGTTAATAAATAAGAATAATTTCAACAGTAGATGTCAGATTTGTAACTTGACCTCCCTCACCTGGCCTTTGTTTGGGCTCAGGTCTGTGTTCTCTGGTCTTCTTCTGTAACTAGTGGTGATATGTGAGAATACAACAATCTAATTACAAATGATAGCTTTAAGGTGAAATATTATAACAAGTGAATTATATTATTACTCCATCTTTCACACACTTAAATCTTGAAAGAAGATGATAATTAGACTTAGAAATCATATTTTTTCCATACATTTGAAAAAGTACTTAGCATTTTTTGATCCTGATTAAAACTTGGCTAATTCAACCACACAGTATCAGTATACAGGCCAGGGGTGTACAACCTGTATCTCTCCACCCCCTTCCAAGCAGCTCGCCAAGGGATTTCTGAATCATATGTATTACGCCGAATAACTAAAATTTGATTTTATTAAATGCCTATTATCATTGCAAATGTATCATTCAGATTCATATCTTTGTGCACTAATAAATGGATTATAGTCGTGTAAATGTTTTATAGGCATCAAACTGCACCTCATCTACTCTTTTATTTACTCAATTTCTTGTGACCATTAAAATGAGCAGCTCTCCAGCATTTTAGTTTTGTAATAGTAGGAGACTCCTGATATAGGCCGAGTAGCTGTTGGACCATAGTTGAAATCTGCTGTACTTATATATCCAAGTAAATCGGGCACTTCTGATCTCCCTAAACAAATCTCAAAGCAGAGACGAGACCCATAAAATATCAAATTTACATATGACTCCAGGGATGAAACAAATGACCTCCACTGAAAACACGAAGGCGAGATAAATCAGAACAGAGGCGGGCACAGAATGGAGAGAGGAGATCATTATTGACCTGCCTGACTAGTAATTGTACGAATCAGCCAATAGTGGCGTGTGCCCGGGCCGATACGCAGCTCCATTAATGTGATAGTTTGCTGGTGCCCGCTGGGAAATTACCTCCCCTGCAGTAAGATAAGGGCACTTCTGTCGAGAATGTGTCGTGCCAGTGTAACAGTGTGTGAAGCAGGGGCCTCTATTTAAAACTCAGCCTGTCCCAGCCTTCTGTCCCAGCCTCCTGCCCGCTCCACCCTGACAAAGAGAGGTACGCTAAATGTGCTGTAAAAGATCCAGATGGGACTGACCATGACCGCTATGGGGGTTGCCACGGAGAAAAATGAAAGACCCTTCAGATACAGTGGTACTTTAGTGCAGGTTCAACTATGGCGGCTGTGTACGGGTGACTATTCTTTCCATTTTACTGTCAGTGGGGGAACATAGTGAAGTAAAAGTAGAAAAGTACTAAAGTAAAACTTGATTTGTAGTTTATACTGATACTGAAAAAATAAAACATAACTGGATCCTCCCTGAATAGCTTTAGAATTAGTGCCATAATACACAAAATGGACTCTTGTGAGCTTGTGATGTCATGAAGTGGTAATTTTCAAGTTAACAACTACATTTTATTTTTAGCACAAGAAAGATTGGAAATTCTGAAAGGCTGAAATTCTCCAAATGATTCTCGTGAAGGTGTATGCAGTCTGAAAACACAGTAGATTTTATTTTTACTTATACCTTTATATAATTATGCCTTTCTCATTGTTTATTATAATATATTGTGATGTGTGAGTTACTGTGTCCAAATAATGTCCTTTATGGATCAATACATTTGTCTAAGTAAGTCTAAGATAATTGTTGCACTACCACATGACATCACAAGGTGGAACAGAGCATTTTGAGCTTTGGAAATGTAGCCTGACTAATAATAAAGGGGTTGTCAAACTCCAGGTACGTTTTTGATGAAGTAACAACATTTAAGAGAACTCTAAAGACAACCTAAATATGCTTGATTTGTGTGTTAAATGTGTCAATGAAATAAAACAGGATATGGGCCCCTTAAAATAAGATTTAGATTAATTAAATAGCCTTTTTGGTTTTAAACTTTAGTCTGTGAACAGCTTTATCACTGACTCCATCTGCCACCCCATGTTCACGATGCTTTTTCCAATCGTGGCTCGCAGCGTCAGACCTGGAGGGGGATAATTATACGTCTGCGAATAACCAAGTCAAGTTACGTTTGCAGAAATAATACGGGCTTTGATGGAGAACATGTGACCGGCCCGATGCAGATTGGACTGATAGCTTTTAATGTCCTCGCGCGTGCTCTTACATAATTACGCTGTCATGTCCCGGGTTGTTTACGGGTGTAATCAATGTCGCCATGACGATTGAGGCTTTAGCCCACCTGCCCGGAGTCAATCCTGCTCCCAAATGAAACGTGAAGCCGCTCTTAATAGCCTGAAACCAAAGATGTGGTTTTTGCTACTGTGCTATGCAAATATTACTTAAAGCTCCCATGTTACGCTGTTTTCTTATGTTATAATGTTGTTTCTTTGTCAAAAACAGATGTGGAGTTGTGTTTTGTTTCATTCACACATGTTTAACACACAAACCCTGCCTATTTACGATGAGTTCTTTGCTGTGTGTGCATAGATTTTGTTCAGACTACAATGGTACAAACTTTCTTTATTAATAACCGTTTTTTAATACAATTTCTGGAGTGTGAATGCCACTTATTCCCTGTATTTCATAGTTAAACAGCATTTTTGAAAAGTGAATGTTGATACAAGGAGCAACAAAGTGAGATTTTGTTACGCCAATGTCTAGTCCATGTTTTTTTTTATTTTTTTAATGAGAAACTAGAAATGAAAAACAGACATCCATACATCTTCACTAGAATTAATAATTTCAGCCCTTGAATTACCCATTTCTACTAAACTAAAGCCAAGGAATAGAGCATTTTGAGCTTTAGTGATGTAGACACGCTAATAATAAAGGATTACTCAAGCATGTGTGAATGAAACAAAACACAACTCTTGAGTGTGTTTTTTAGGAGGCAACATTATAACATGGCTTAAAAGTCACAAGAATCCATTTTGTGTAATATTGGACCTTTAAAAATAGAATCCTCCTCAGAGTGCACATTTCAGACACGTGCAGGGGCATTAACACTTAGTAAACTAATCCAGGAATTAGCAGAGATCTAAACTACAGGGTGAGGTATTAGACATTCTCAATATTTAGTTGTTTGTGGAAGAGAAATATGCATTGTTATTGATAAAATCTTTCTACACTAATGTTTTGAGCCAGGTGTGTAGGAGATAAGGGAGCAGCCCAATGATTGTCCATAGAATAAACTTTTAGACTTTAGACTTTTTATATAATAGACTAG
>KN520821.1:28414-42646 GCA_000787155.1 Scartelaos histophorus | reverse complement strand
CATCATCATCATCATCATTATAATAATCATAATAAAATGATAATAAATACTAAACTATTTATTAAATAGTAAGTCATTTAAATAATTATAGTGTTTTTTAATCTGAATGGGCGGGAGCGCTCGTGTGGTATCAATCAGCTCATGTTAGGTTCTGTTAAAATACAGGTTTAGTTAAAATACACATTGATAAAACATGTGATGATGAAGTGTGTGGAAACTTGCAGTGTGTTTCCACCTGTATTAATAACTGTTCAAATCATGTGTTTGCAGCTCGCTCTGCAGAGGAGCTGAAAGGCTATGTACTGTTGCTGTGGAAATATTTATAACATTAATTATATATTTGGAAATATAAGTCTGAAGGCCTAAATCTGTAGGAGATGGTCCTCCACTGGTATTAAATATTTGTAACTTGAACACTTGAGTATGAAGGGCAAACTGAGCATAACAGGTAAAATGTTACACTGGCACCAACACAAGAGTGCTGTCTCCCATCTTAATCCACGCTCTAAATATGAAGTCTTAACTAAATCTCAGTAGCTTATCAGATCGCAGACACTTGAGCTGAAAAGTGCTGGAGCTAGCGACTTTTCATCCCCATTGGCCCTCATGTATTTGGGCGCCACCTTCACTGCTGACACCAGTATTGGCATTCTCACTTCTCTTCTCTCTGCTCCTCTTTCGCTCTCCCACAACCAACCATCCCTCCGTCAGTATTATCATGGTCTACTGCCCCCCATCTCCTGCGGGGATTAGCAGGCTAAACGCGATGGGGAGAGGCTCGCGGAGATCCTAATTCTATCAGTGATTGAAGCCAGTATCGGCCCCAAAGCTCCCCGACTGGACCAGCGGGAGTTCTGAGGCGCCACGCCGAGTCGGAGTGACCTCAAAACTGACATTGCGGCGACCTTCAGCGGGATGTGGCGATTTGGCGAACGTGCTGAAAAAGTGAGATAAGGTTTGAGATTAGCGCCGAAGACTCCACGTGTACAACAGATTAAGGAGGACTTCACGCCGGAGATGGAGAGGCTGGTGGGCAGTTTGCATGTGATTTAGTCCGGATTACATAAAGATTCCATTTGTCACAGGCTACCACTTCTGGGCAAGTGAAGTTGAACAAGGGGAGAGGGATGTTTAATCAGCGTAATGCGAAAACACCATTAGGGCCTTCCATCTCACGTACTGGGGTGTATTTAAGTCTCATTAGCAGTGTATGGAAGTTGGTCAGAAATATTGGAGGTCAAGCAAAACAAAAGTGATGCAGTGAGAATATAAACTAAAACATGTACAGTGCAGCGTTTTGTCTTAAATATAAAAGCACACCATTTAACTTTTGAGATGGAGGTTGCCTTATCTGCTTGTCTCGAGGAAGGTAACATAGGTTTGCATGGGAAGTTCCACAGGATGGCATTAAAGTGAGCTATCTCCATGGAAACAAACCCCAGTAAGAATGCATGTTTTTCAGTATTCCCGGCAAAGCAATATCAGCTTCATTGAAACAAGCAGGTGGCAGATCCCTCACCAGTAAAGCTACATAGTGCAACTTTAAAACAGGTACACTATATTACCAAAAGTATTGGCTCACCCATTCAAATGATCAGAATCAAATCCTAATCCCAAGTATTTGCTCACCCATTCAAATGATCAGAATCAGGTGTCCTAATCACTTGGCCATAGGTGTATAAATATAAAAGTAAATACAAAAATTCCTATAACCTCTCTCCTCAACCTTGTGGACAGTCTTCCCAGAAGAGTTGAAGCTGTAATAGCTGCAAAAGGTGGACCCACATCATACTGAACTCTATGGGTTAGGAATGGGATGGTACTTCAGTTCATAGTATGAGTAAAGGCAGGTGAGCCAATACTTTTGGTAATATAGTGTACATACGTAAAAAATTTGTACGTTAGGCGATCCTGAGCAAGACCTAGAAAAGGGTTCCCACAGTGCTGCAGTAGCACTGAAAGATAAATAACCGTTTTCACCATGGGGTCGATGTAGTTTGTGTTAACTGGGTTTAACAGGTTTTGTGTTTTGTGTAAACTTTTTAGCATGGACCGTCTGCCAAATGCGCGCACTAAAAGAACAGCATTTCTTTGTGGAAAAGCTTTTACTCGGTGGATCTATAGGTCTGATACTGTCACTGCCCATTTTGACTTTGTACAGTACATTTTTTATTACTTCTTTTGAACATTGCGCTGCATGTCTGCTCTCTTCCAAATACAAGTCAGACTAACAGCCCAATCAATACTATTACAGAAAATGTGAGGTCATGCTTAGTAGTCATTGGGCCCTTGTGAATTGTAATCTGGGGAAATTGGACACCGTGTCTACACTGACCTGAAACATGAAATCGAAGGACAGACTCAAATAGCACAACATTCTGTGTAGATTCTTAACAGCTATTTTGTAAAAGGAAGAAAAGATGCTTCTTAACGGGCCAGTATTACACAAAATGACTCTTGTGAGCTTTAAGCCGTGTTATAAACAGACCTGGAGGCTGGAGTTGTGTTTTGTTTCATTCACTTATGTTTGAGAAACCCTTTATTTTTAGTCAATCTACATCTCCAAAGCTCAAAATACTCTGTTCCACCTTGTGATAGTTTTAAAGTTAACAGCTCCTTTTGTTCAGATGATTCTAGTGAAGATGTATGGAGTTTAAAAACACAATTTGAGAGAAGAATACAGCCTAAATATGCAGGCTTTGGATGTTAAACACGTGTGAATAAAACAAAACACAATTGCGGGTATGTTGATGAGGAAAAAACATTATAACGTAGATCAGAAACTATCATTGTATGGCTCCTAAAATTGTGGTTCAAACTTGCAAACTCCATACTCTGAACGTAAGCTAAAAGTAATTGGCATTTAACACACACTTGTAATCATTTCATTAAACCATGGGCTCTTTTTGTTGCCGTGTCTCTGCGCACCACCAGCACCAGCGAAGCTTCTGGGCAACAGTAAGCCTCTCATTAAAGATTGTCCCTTTTCACGTTCCATTTGTCTTATGTTGCCTCGGCCAAGCTGAAAACATGCCCGGGCCATTCTCATCACTCAAGTCCTCGGTGTGGTACGGCTGGCAAAACGGCAGCTTTTCAAGGACACTCCGAAACAAACCATTTTTATACCATGTTTTCTCCTACCGACACAAAGCAGCGCCTCTTTACCTGTCAACATGATTACGCCAAGCCAGTTTTTCTTGCCCCGCTTCGGAAAAAGGAGACAAAGTTTCCCACATGGAACTCTGGGAAGTCTTGAGATTTCGAACAAAAAAGGGGGTCTACAATGCGCAATGGATTACCTCATTCCCTTTGCGTCCTCAAGTGGCCAGCCATTCTGTCTCCCACTTCGGCTAAAAAAGGACTTGGAGAACTCGTGAAGAGGTAGATTGGAGGAGAGGAAGAGCAAATAGCGGAGTGGCTTGAGGGAATAAAAGGTACAAGGTTGTATGCAAAAAGAAGAGTTAGATGTTTAGTATTGGGCCGTGTTTATGATAGCGAAGAGTAGGGCAATTAGTCCAGAAGGAGAGACCGATTCACACAGGAACCCAAAGTGAACTTCCTGCAGTTTTGCAAACTACCTCAGACTAAAAATACAACATCTAACTGAAAGAGCCATCTAGCCTTTAAGTAGTCCAACAGAAACTTTTGTAAACTTTTCACCTTTTAATTGACTCCACCATTGCAGAGCTGACAGACGGCGCACAGACAGTCAACAGGCAGCCAGTGCTGTGTAACAATAACCCCGTGATATAGTAGGGCCTAAACCGCAAAGCCCCAGACATAGGTACATTTAGCTGTAGCTGTAGAAGTGGAATATTATATCACTGTACTTTAACTTGTCTCCTCCTGGAAAACAATCATAAAATTCACCTTAACATTTTTTTTAAAGGTGTGAATAATCAGAGCGAAAAATAGTGGTGAAAGCATGTTTGATTTTTACTTAGTGAGAGAAAATACTTGTCAAACGGTGAAACAAATATAAAGTTGTTATTAATATTATGTTTAGTCTTCAATTCAATTCAATTTATTTTTGTATAGCCCAAAATCATAGCAACAGTTATCTCAGCGGGCTTCACAAAATTGTTAAATTAGCGAACAGAGATGTCAGAGAATGAAGCAGAATAAGAAAAAATAAATAATAATAATAATTAATAATTCAAAAATACAGAATGTCCAACAACAAGCAGGCAAATGGATAATTGTCCCAGCATCTCCTGTACTTAGACCCTCCTTCTGCGGCAAGGAAAAACTCGAAAAAAAACCCAGTGGGAAAAACCGAGAAACCTCGAGGAGAACCACAGTGAAGGAGAGATCCACTCCCATGGATGGACAGGCATAGATGGCCAGGACGTATCCACTGCAAATAATTGCTTATATGTATGAAGTAACTTAAAGGGTCCACCACCATAGGGATATATACTTTTGCTTTGCCTGGCATTGAACTTAAATAGGTCAAGTTACTGGTTAGATCTGCGAAAAGGCGTCAAAAGTACAAAGTCGCATGCAAAAAATGAGGGTTTAATGTTTAGTATTGGGCTGTGTTTATGAAAAAAGGGGAGAGTTTTGCAATTATTCCAGAAAGAGAGAGAGATTCACACAGGAACAAGTCACCCGGAGTGAACCTCCTGCAGTTCTTCCAGGTAAACGGTCTCACACAACTATGATACTATGAGAAGAAGTTTAACACAAAAATACAATCCCCGTGTTTTTACATTTTTATTATTATTATGTCTTTGCTTAGCTTGGATCAGCTTGTCTCCAGGGTAATTATAGTCATTAAATCCACCTCCAGATTTTGTTAAGGTCACGTTAAGTTATTAATTAATGGAGACTATACTATCTATGTTTATTATAACTACTGGTTGATACAAGGAACGGGATTAGTGAGATGTCCCCAAACAATTCTTTAGCTTTGCACACGGCCAATTAAAGTGGCAATACACAACTTCTCTGGTGTAGCATCTGTCGTCATGGAGATGTTATTGCTTTGCCTGGAATGCTCCACAGTATGGCATTGAATTTGTGGATTGAGGGACTAGAATAGATGCTTGTTTTGAACTGAAATAATTGCTTAAAAACACGGAAACACATTTGAGATTTGACACCAGAAACAAATCGTAAATGGTCACATTTTCAGCACTTTTCCACTTTCTCAACACTCAAAGGGTTTTACATCGAAGAACCACACACAGACACACACGCACATACACCAGGGTACACAAATAGTGGGGTGGGTTAAGTTGTCTTGCCCAAGGACACAATGCCAGCCTTCATCTGTGAGAGCAAACCTTCAGAAAATGTGTTTAAGAAATGTTTAAGCTTTTTAAGAAAAGCTTGAAATTGTCATTATTAAGAAAGTATAAAACTGCTGTGACAGGATGATTTTGTGTTTAGTTTTTTTGTAAGGAAGCTGCACATCTATGTTTGATTTTGTGTAATGTAACAGCGCAACACACTGGAAGTGAATAAGAGTTGATAAGGGGCAGATATTATAAACTTTTGCTTCTTTCTGTGCCTTTCATTCATCTACCTAAATTGTACCAAATCTGTAATACTGTCTGCAGATATGTTGCATTGACTTGTTTTGTTATAATGAATGAAATAAATATTATTGAATTGAATTGAATTGAAAAGTGGACAAACACCAACTGAGCCAGATGTTCTTTTTTCTTTTTTTTTTTCAAATGTTTTTAAAATATCGCAAGTGTAAATAGTTCTCACATTTCATATATTCAATAATCTCTAGACAGTCCAGACGATTGCATGGGAAATAGCATAGATTTCACGTTTGACTCGGAGCCTCGCCTTCACACTGTGCACATTATTACAGTCACACCATGGGCCAATCTGATCCATGTCACACTGAGACACCGAGTGCTTCTGGGGCCGCACTTCTCACTGATCAACAACAAATTCAAATCTGTCTGAAATAATCATTCCTCCTTTTCATAATCAAATGATTCAGCATGCCACTGACAACGTATATTCATTTAACTTTCATTTAAAACTGCACTTTGTGACTTTTCTGACGTAGGTCCACACTTCCTGTTTGTCTCCACGAACAAGTGATTAGTAGAAAGTTCCATATAATAAACAGTATAACAAAAATAAAAACTCCTAGGCATAGTTTGTGACCGCTGAGGATAGAAGAAGCTCCATACAAAAGACACTAGACCTTATTACTGCGGGGTTTAAGTTCCAACCATTATGTCACTGTGTTGCTAGTTATAGACGTTTTTTCTCTCTGTTTTCATTTCTCGAGAACTTTCCACCCTCGGCCAGTGCATGCAATTGTGCCCTGTCATCTTCCATGTTTAGTCTGCCTCTGAAATCATTGCATATTTATGAAGTTTACCCCATGTTACCCCACATCTCACCCTCCCACAGTCATGCCTCCCCTGTTTGGCCACTCACTCAGGAGTCAGGAAGGGCCCATCGCCGGTGACAACTGCCATCATCGGTGCATGACTGTGAAGAAAAGTGTTCAAATCTTCGGGGGGCTGTCTCTGAATGGGCCCCCATAGATCTGCATTTGCCTGATAGTGTGAGTGACAGAGCCGATCGGCCAATCGCTGCCCTGGAGACCGGCGTGTGCAGGTGAGAAGGGCGGGACCTGTTTGAGTGATTGACAGGCTGTCACCGAATCACCGGGGCATCGCCGGACCCTCTGCTGTGGCGTATGAATGTGGATGAGAGTGTTAGGGTGGGGGAAAGGAAGCCACGGGAGGGGCATGGCTGGTCAATTCTGTACAAATTACCTCGTGCACTTGGAGTGTGGTGACAGGTCGGATCTGGACTGTCAAAGTGGCCCCTCCCAGATCTTCAGACGACTCAGAATGAATTATCAAAGATCTGTCAGGCGTCTCTGCGGGTTATGTCTCTGCTATTTCTGCTTTCATTCTTTTTTCTTTTCTTTACAAAAAAAAACTGTAAACTAGCTTTTGTGAAGTAAAACTTTTTCTGTTATGTCTCTGCTATTTCTGCTTTCATTTATTTTCTTTACAAAAGAAACTGTAAACTAGTTTTTTGTGAAGTAAAACCTTTTCTTTACATACTACTTAAAGGTCAAATCCTGCACAAAATGAAGTAAAACTTTTTCTTTACGTACTACTTAAAGGTCAAATCCTACACAAAATGGATTCCTGTGAGCTTTAAGACATGTTATAATCGTGATACCTGCTCAAAAACATACTTGGAGTTGTGTTTTGCTTCACTCACATGTTTAAATCATCCTTTATTATTAGTTAAAGCTTATTAACGCTCAAAATGCTCTGTTCCACCTCATGATATCATGTAGTTTTCAAGTGAACAGCTCCTTTTGAAGAGATTGGCAAATCCAGGGCTGAAATTATCCTTATAATTATAGTGAGGGGAAGGTGTATGGAGTCGTAAAACACAGTGGAGCCATACGGTAAACATGACATCACAAGGTGAATGGGTATTTTCAGTTTGACAGAGGAACTCAGCCTAAATATGTAGGGTTTGTGTATTAAACATGTGTGAATGGAACAAAAACTACAGCCATGTCTTTTCTAAACAACATTATAACATAGACCAAATCCTTTACATTTACCAATAGTTCAGTATTGAGTGAGATGTGATACTATTTATATATCCTTAACATCTCTTTGAATCTTTAAGAAATGTTGAATATATGAAATTGTGATTAAATGCCTCCTTTTAACATCAGTAACTCAACTGAATCATACTTGGATCAGCACGTACTGGTCGATAATGAAAATGAAACGTTCTCATTAAAACAGGAGCACCACAAGGGTCATTTTTCATCCCCTTGTTATTTACATTGTATATTTATGATCGGCAAAGTCATTTCCATTCTGGATCAATAAAGCTGCTTAAAAACTACTTACAGAAAAAAAAAGATCATCTTGAACTGATATGGGGGTGTTCCGTATGTATGTGTATGGCATAATATTCAGTGGTTACCATGGTGACACAATAAAAAAAAGTTAAAAGATTGTCTGAAAAGTTAAGAAAAAATACAAAGTGGATTGAAACAACACATTTTGTTTGAAATATTTTGAAGTAACTATCGGTCTTGGTGTATTGTATAGAAAAGGAAAAAGGAGGCAGATAACATAAGATTATTCTTCTTTTTGCTCCTTTTTATTCATTTTTTTGTATTTGAATGTCATGTTTGATGTCTTCTTATGCTTTATGAATGAAATAAACAAATAAATCTAAATGTATTTACTTATTTATTGATTTTTGAGACTTGTTTAACAGAACAAATCAGCTCACCTGTTGTAG
This sequence comes from Scartelaos histophorus, assembly GCA_000787155.1. Classification (NCBI taxonomy): domain Eukaryota; kingdom Metazoa; phylum Chordata; class Actinopteri; order Gobiiformes; family Gobiidae; genus Scartelaos; species Scartelaos histophorus. Next base: position 34,375 of record KN520821.1, on the reverse strand, counting down.
TTCCAGTTCTCTATGGTCAGATTGTGTTAAAACAAGGATAAAAATTCAAGTTTAATTCGAGTAACAGAGCTTCAGACAGAAAAGTGTGTCTACATTTAGCATCAGACCCACGGGAAAGTTGATAACACCACCTGTAGAATCAAGCTTGTTTGCAATGAAGTAAAAAAAAAAACTTAAATAAAATAAAAATCGTAACACAAAACACAAAAATCTGTTCAAAACAATATATTGGCAGCGATGTAAAACGTTAATATCTTCCCCACACTTTGACAAAGACCATTCCCTGACACCGCAGACCACCGGTGATCTCACATCTGGATTTGTGAATGAGCGAGGTCGGATGTTCCGCGTCAGCACTTTTACATATCTATCTTCTTCTGTTTCGCTAGGTAACTATCAAATGCTTACATCACTAGTGGGGACGCTGCGTGGTCTGTGTCTCTGGTTTGGCTCTAGAGGTTCGGATTCTGGGGAGAAATGGTTCAAGAGGGCTTTTCACCGCTTTGGTTTTCTCAGACATGTACTGCCCTCATGTGGCCAGAGTGGGAACAGTCAGCAACATGTGTCATTAGTTAAAACGTATTGTGTAAAGGGAAATAACTTAAATTTTGAATTCTAATTATGGCTGTAATTGTGATGATGATTGGGCAAAGGCGTTTTAATGACAATATTCAAATCTACGCTCAAAACGGTTCAATTTTCTTAAATGATTTTATCTTTTTATAACGACTCCCTATTAACTTCCTGTCTTATGAATGTAATATTGAAGGTGCTATAATATGCAAAATTGACCCTTTAGAGCTTTAACCCATGTTATATGCAGCCTCAAAAACATACCTGGAGTTGTTTTTTGTTTTATTCACATGTTGGAGACTAACCCTTTACTACCAGTCTACATCTCCAAAGCTAAAATTGCTTCTTCTTCTACCTTGTGATAAAGCAAAAAAAAAAAAAAAAAAAAAAAGAATAAAGAATTATGTTTTTGATTATTTTATTTATTTATTTATTTGATAGGGACTATGCACATTAATGAACATAAGTATAAAACAAATAAATATGCCAGATTTTAGCTACAAAGCTCATTTTCATCTGTAGTCCCTCTGCAGGCAAATACTTTATAAAATGTATAAATGAAGCAAACATACTTAAAATGTATAAAATGTTCAACATTTAAAAGATTGTACTTATTTAAAATATTACATACATGAAATGAATTAGGTTTGTGGTCAAAAAATTTAAGATTTTTTAAACAGTGATTCAATTATTTTCAAATGTGTAACAGTGGTGAGAGAGCAGCTCGTGATGCAGTATTCAATATGGGATAAAATCATTGAGTGAAGAAATATTCTAGCATCACCAAGTGGTAAAAAGACCTGATTTGTTTAATATTGTTAAGATTATATTTGACAGTATTGTCTAGTTTTTTAATATGATTTTTGAAAGACATTACATCTTACATATAACATAGATCAGAAAAAAGTGCAAATATACAGTCCTATTAACACTGATAATCAAAAGTTTTCACAAAATCTAAATATAAAGGTGTTTTCATGATCAAAAATGAGTCTGGAAGAACAGTAATCGTCTTTATTGTTTGTTAATGGGTTGCTGGTTCAATTCTAGGCCAGATGACGAACAAACTTTACATGTGCTACTAATTCTCAGCGTGAGCTATAAATCAGTGCTTTCTCATAGAGGTTCCCCGGAGCACATTTTTGCATTTGCGGCTCTTATAGGAATGCCTGCATATCATATCAGAACACATAAATTCTCACGTTTGGCAATGAGTGATGCGCTTTAACACACAGACTCCTTGTGTGGACGTGAAGTGAAGTAGAGGGCCGTACTGTAGCCTCTCCGCTCACTGAATCTCCATCTTGTGTGACATAGAGAGACATGTTTGTGGATTTATTGCATCTGCGGGAGCTTGTGGCGCCTCTTTGGGTGGTCCCGGAGACAAAGCATGTGCTGATCCGGTGCGCTGTGTCTCTATGCAGTCATTATGCAGTGTGTGCGTCCATGTGTGTGTCCATGTATGTTATTAATGCGATGTTGACGTGGTTGTGGAGTTCGGTCATGCTCCGGCCCACCTGCTGCTGACAGACAACAAATGAAGGCTGAATGAAGACTCGTAGGCACAGACAATCCAGCAAAGTGCATACAGTACATTTATTATGCACAATCTTTACCATTTTTAAAGTAGTAGTTGTATTTACGTTATTTTCGGATCAAACTTATTATTTTATTTGGCAAGGAAAAGCATTGAAGGAGTTGTGCTTTATTTCATTCAAACTGAAAACACTCTCTAAAATCATTTGGATAATTTAAGGAATTTTCTGTCTCTACTGAACAAAAGGTAATACTTGACTTGAACTACCACTACACTGGAAAAAAAATAACTTTATTTACTAGAAAAAAATCCTTGTAACAATTTGTAACAGCACTTTTTAAGTAAATTTTACTGCTTTAATATCAGGTACAATTTACTTGCTAGTATTATGTAAAATATAAATTTACTGTAAAATGAATTTACTGAGTAACTGTTCCTCTTTTTTTAAGTTAAAAGTCAAATTTAAGTTAAAAAATGAAGTAAAATAATTAAAATATTATCATAATTAGTTGCATTGCTGTGATAAAATAAAAAATCAATATTATATGTGTCATATTTAGTGATTTACTGTGTAATAAATGGGAAATGGCATTTTTATATAGTGCTTTTCCACCTTCAAGCCACACAAAGGGCTTTACAACAAGGAACCACTCACACTCACACACACACACACATTTATTCACCAGTGTAAACAGACAATAGGGGTAAGTGTCTTGCCCAAGGACACAATGACAGTATTCATCAGTGGGCGCTATAATCACCCTGCCAACCTCTGGTATTAAAACCTTTAAAATGTATTGATGATTATATAGTACAAATTGCTCATGAAACACAATACTTCGACTCCATGAGTAAAATACAGTAAGTACTTATTGCTATATTACCATTGCTATTAAATAAGTTGTAGTTCTCATGGAATTATTTTAAATTATTTTTCATTATATTTCATATTTCATATTTTACCCCAGTTGATTTAATATATTTTACTACCCCAGAAGTTTTTTTCGTGTACATGACATCACAAGCTTTGAGCTTTGAAGACATAGACAGACTAATAATGAAGAGTTATTCAAACGTGTGTGAATGAAACAAAACACAACTCCAGGTATATTTTGACGACATTATGACATTATAACAAGATCTAAAGCTCACAGGAGTCAATTTGCATAACATAGGACCTTTAAAGGTTGACTCTATAATATTTTATTGAAGGGTTCCTGTTTGTCTCCATAGAGATGTCACAGCTGTGTTTGGAATGTTCCACAGTACGGCATTTTACTTATCTTGACAACCATGCAGTCCTACTGTGAGTGACGTAGCATCTTTTGGCCTGACAGTGCCGCCTGCAGGGTTTCACTGGGATAAATATGTTTAATGCCATACTGTGTAATATATCATCTCCATGGGGACAAGAATGTGACAGACCTGCACTGCAGAAAAGTTACACAGTGCATCTTTAAATCAATATCTTTTCAGTGAGTATGACGAATACTTTTCAAGTGTATAAAACCACAAAATACTACAAGGTAATACTGGGGTGGACTGATTGAGGCAATGGGCTTTACAACCACAAATGACATAAACACAAACCACATTCATGCTAGACAAGGCTGAAGTGTCTTGCCAAAGGACACAATGGCAGTATGCTCTGGTCACAGCTGAACTCAAACTGCAAACTGAGGGTTAGTGGGCAAACGGTCTAACCACTGAGCTACTGCCTGATTGCTAATCCTAAATCATTATGTTCTGATTATGCTAATCAAGGCCAAACAATGCACACCACTATCTTTAGCATATGGCTGACGCACAATTTTATTTTATAGGGTCCAGCTCCCGCTTGTCTCCGTGGAAATGTTATTGTTCTGCCTTAAACCTTCCAGGGCGCGGCATTAACTGAGCTACTGCCTCTTTGATCAGACCTTGATTGCCGTCGTCTTAAACCAATTGTGCACTGAGCTGTGTTAATTGGTTACAATGCCATGCCAATGCACCGCCGCCATCTTGAGACAATGACGCGCACACAATAGGTCACTGGGGGTGCTGGACCCTCGTGTCTCACATGCTTTTGTTACGCCAGGAAAGCTCCACAATATGACATTAAACATATTTAGTTTTATTCACACGCAGCTGTTTTAATTGTCTGTTTTTTGTTTTCTCCTCAGACGTGACCTGTACAGTTGTTTTCAAGGAGATAGGTCATTTTCCTATCTCCATGGAGACTAGTGAGGGGATTTTTGCCTCTTTATGGGATCTTTTGGATGTGTTTATGTCTCTTTATATATTTATACGACAGAAAACAATGTGAAAAGTCTACAAAATAATAACAGAGAGAAATGACCAAGACTCAGATCTGTTTAAAATAGTTCAAACTGAAACTGGGGGTGTAATTACTCTTCACTGCAACAATAAAAAATAAAAACTAATTACTATTATGATGCCAAATATGTTTTTTGTGCAAAATAACTTCGCTTCTCTGCTGATTTGTGTGCTGGTTCAATATAAAAATGCGTAGAAATTAGAAGGAAAAATGGTTCTTTTAAAAAATGAGACCCAATTCAACCCATTCGCTTTAAAGAAGTGTTCAAAAAAGTAGTTCAGGACCCTCACATCGCTAATAGAGACAAGCAGGTGGCCGACCCCGCACCAGAAATGACATCGTGCACCTTTAAAAACAACTTAATAACCACTTCCAACAGAATATTTTGTTAAAGTTTTTTTTTTCTGTTATTTGGAAATTGGTAACCTTCTAAAACCTCTAACCGCTTTCACCATAATAACCTTAAATGCTCTAGAGAGTCAAATCCAACAGCCAAACTTTCACTTATCCACTTTAAGCACAAGTATGAAATGACCCAAAATTGCCCATTCAGAATCTGGTGACTTCATCTGACCTTCACAGAAAAGAGCTGTAATAACTCAGGTAAAAGGGCTGAAGCTTTTATATTTCAAAACACCAAATCAGCCTCCAGGAGAGAAGAAAGCCAAAGAAAACATTCGACTGCAGGGAAGAAAAGTCAACATGCTGACACTGAATACAAGGAAATGATAAATACGTCAAAAAAAATCACTACTTTTCCTTTCTGAATATTTTTTAGATCTTGGGGAGGTTTTAAAGCTTTATTTATTCACTATTAATGTATTTGTTTATTTAGTTCAGTTATTCTATGCACTAACCAGTATTTGCCTCAAACAGGAGGGAAGAGACGTGTGCAAGGCAAGACTCGTCCAGCAGAGGGCAGTGTTCAAAGGGCTCGAAACTGAAACTGGAAAACCACAGTTGGTGTAGTTCTGTGCGGTTTTAAATAATAAGTTGAAACTAACAACGAACATTACAGATTTTTCAGGGGGAAATGCCACTGATGGGTGAATGGTTGTAATGGACCTTCTTGCAGTTGTTCAAATAATTTTGTTTTCTCTGCGAACATCTTGGTTTTTAAAACGTATTCTCTAAAAAATATTAAAAATAAATAAATAAAATAAAATCTATGTACAATATTTGCTCAACAAAATCATTCTTATAATTGCCTAAATCATTCAGCTTTAAATTTCTAGTTTTTTTCTCAGGTCCATATGAACTCACATATGAATTACAAATTCATATGTAATTCATTACAAACAGATAAAACAGTTACTGACTCCTGTCCTGTCTGAAAGTAAAATGCAGACACAGTAAGTGAAGAGGTATTGGGTTTGCAGAGAGCGCCCTCTAGTGGAAAAGGCTGTTATCCAAAGCTACAAAACACCAGCTTCCACATTCAAGTATATTTTGTGTACTTTAGTGTAGGTGTTACTGCCTTCATTAACAGAGTCACTATAACAACTTAACCTCACCAGGCTTTACCCAACAGGCT
>KN520821.1:0-28404 GCA_000787155.1 Scartelaos histophorus | reverse complement strand
AGCGGTTCATGTGAAACTGTAATCCTGAATACACAGGCTCCCAGAGACTGTATAGTGTATATACACACATGTGTGTGGCACAGTGGTTACACACACACCACATACACACACAGTGTGTACACTGTGCGCTCAAAAAGAGTCGATTGAATAATCTGACTCATCAGGCTCGTGCTGTCTGCATGTCGCTCTCATTTCCTTTATACATCTTAAGGTGCAGCTTCACTGTTTGATCCAAACATGTCCACAGGGACGTCTAAACGTGGTGACATATTTCAAGTCCCCTTTGAAAAACAATCTTCTTCTGGGGCTTTGATGCATTGTTCGGCACTTCAGGTAGAACTTTACTTCACTAACTTTTAGGCTTGTTAAACAGCCATTCAAATGTGCCTCTCCTCACACCGGTGTAAACTCAGCCCACACGATGCCCTGCTCTAAAAGAAATACTGGCCACAGTAATATTTACCTTATATAAATAAAACTAATTGTATTGCTTTAAATTGATACTTAGACGTCTTAGAACCTGAGCGCCATAGAGAGAGAGAGAGAGAAAACTTCAATAGGTATATAAACTACAATAGCTATATATTTTTACAGTATAATTGTATGGGCTCTTGGGGGCCCTCTGGTGGCCTCAGGGCCCTAAGCAGCTGCTGAGGCCTCTTATAGGCTGGGTGGGGTTTGCATGCAAAGGTCCGATGGTTCAGTTACTGTGAGGTCTGTGGAGTAGCTGGGCCAGCTTATGTCCCACTAGTGTTTTGGATCCTCTCACACACCAGGCTCTCCTCTGGGGCCCACAGCACCCATGAGGCTCTGGGTCTCACAGGGGCTTTCCTCCTTAAATAAAGGGGAGGCAGGAGGGAATGAACCTGAGAACTGTGGCTGTGTGGGAAACAAAGGAAATCATTGTAAACAGCACACCTTTTACCTTCCTCTTTGCAGACTCTAGTTAGTTTAGTATTAGTTTAATTTCACAGGGATCATGTGCAAACACATTCATTTCATACAAGAAGAGAAGAGACACCAGATTTTGTTCAAGCTCGTATCTATCTGCAGCTCCTTTGCAGATCTTCATATCACAGTTTGTGTTATGTCTGATGTCAGTCGAACTGAAAAATAAAGTTGTTTTTGAGGTCCAGAACAACATGCTCAAAGACCAGTCTAAACATTCCCAGACTGTGAATTTCAAAAAGTTGTGCTGATTTTGCAGGGGACTTTCTGCAGCTCCCTCTGTACATCCCCGTCTGGTGGCCACAGCAGTGAGGCCTGAATGTCAAACAGCATATGGCCATTAGCGTGCGCTGTTGTTCTGTATGTACAGCCCCATGTTAAAAATAGCCTGGGTCCAGATGCTAGCTCCCATTACACTGTATGGGAAGCTGACCTACAAATGTACTGTCAGATAACTTAGCCCCTCACTTTCAGTTTGCTCGAAAGCACTTTTGTTTTTCTATCTCAGAGTGACTCATCCTCTCCATGATCAAATCTGAGCATCGTCTTTCCAATAAAGAGCTGGGCGGAGGTCGGCTTCAGAGCATCAGCTGAGAGGAGAGAGGCTGAGGAGAGCTGTGATTGGCCGGCCCAGAGTCGGAAGAGTGCTTTAGATCAACACTTTGAGAGAAGACTGTTGGATTCTGGGAAACAAAGTCACAACTGGCAGGCTGCAAAACACCTTATATAATCAGCCTAGTTTTTTCTGCTCCCGCCTCCTTTTCGACAGAAGTCATTAGAACAGTTCGCCAGAAGCTATCACTATCATAATTACGGTGCTTCCGGGAAGAGATAGCATTCATTTTTCCTCATAGACAAGAGTGTTTCCCAGTCAGAGATGCAGGGATATGAGCAGTTCCGGGATTTATTATTTGCAATCTTTTTATTTTGATGCATTGACTGAAAAGTGCCTTGAGTTTGCTTGTCCCAAACCATTTTCTGCTTATTAGAATGATTCAAGTAAGTCATTTACTACACTGAAGCTGTGCTACGTAACCCCTTTGTTTTGCTTGGAAAGTTTCACAGTATTTCACTTTTCTAGTTCCATGGAGACAGCGCCAGGGCAGGTAACAGGTCAGATCTGTGCAGAGGCAGCCCTGCTCACAAGAAGAATTCAAACACGGTCTTTCAGATATTTTTAAGCAATTAAACACATGTTATTGAATAAATGCAAGATAGATAATGCTGATGCCAAACTGTGGTTACATTTCAGCAGAATAATAACATCCCCATGGAGACGAGCAGTGATGGACCTTTAATCAAAGAAGTTACATAGTCTACTGTTCATTTAAATTAGGATTAGTGTCTACTAATTTAACATAACACACTAACAGGCACAGTGTACAGGTTACTTATATTTTTATGTCTAAATGCATTATTATTGTTATATATTTTATTAACATTGGAGAATTTGAAACAAAAATGCAAGACAGTAACTCCTGCAGCTGCTAATAAAACTAAATATTAATGTAATATGTATTGCACAAATTTACTATTATTAAAACAAATTTTGTGCAAATTGTGCTTCAATTTGTGAAATTTTATATAGCATGTTGCAGTAATTAGAAGAGTGAAAACAATACAGTTAATAACAGTGTTTTGAGATGAGCTGAAGTGCGGGTGTTTGTCCACTAGAGGGCAGCACAGTCTTTCTCTTAAAACGAAGATAAAGCAGCAGAATGTGATTTTCTACGGAAATGTTTGTTGTTGTGACATGAAACTGACCTTTTTCTAGTTAACAACACAAGGGTTTTGGGGACTGTAGGGGAACACTGAGACTATAGTGGCATTTCGTTTTTTGTTAATCCAATAATTGCAAGTAAAAGCCTCATAAAATATGAATAAACAAACACACTTCTTTTAAATAAATGATGTTAATCTACAATGAGACTTTGATTCTGACTTCAAAGCAGATCAAAAATGTTTTATCTGAGGCTAAAGACAAAATCAGGGAAACTCCTTGTGTCTGACAGAAGTGGGATAGTCTCAGCTGCAGCACCGCTCGTCTGTGACTCTTACTCAACTCTCTCCAGCCGCTCACAAATATGTTTTCATCATGTTTACAGTGGAGCCGATTCATCAGGATCAAAACATGACCCATTTGTGTTAAAGTTACCAGATAGCATTTCAAAGTTAAAACTGTGTGACCTTTCTGATGGGGGATCTGCCACACGCTTTGACAAATTGTGAGAAGTTTCCTCTCCCCAGATCTGACCTGTAACTTGGCCTGCAACAGCTTCTCTCCACGGGCATAAGTTTACTGAGGATCATATGAGGCAAAACGACATGGAGACAAGCACGTGGCAAATCAACTACATTAGAAAAGTTGCATAGTGAAGCTTTAAGACCTGCTTTAGTTGTTTCCAGTTCAGTATTGCTGTGCCCTTGGGCAAGACACCACCTTGTTTCCGTGATTTTGTAGTATAATAGTGTAAGTAAGTTGTGCTGGAAAGACTGCTGGCATATTAGCAACCACAATCCATCAGCCTACTAATTTTATAATAACTTAATTTAAAAACCTATTATTTACTGTATTTAATTAAGTGTAGTTTTATTTATTGATTGTTTTTTGCGTGTTTGTTTGTGAAGCCCTTCGCAGCGCATGACTATAGTGTCTTTGTGCTCACATGGTGTCGCCTGACCACGGAGGCCATAACTAGGAGTACAGTATTTGAAGTAGCTGCCCTGACCCTCTTCTCTCATGTGGTATAGGAATGCTAGGACACACTTTGCCATGACGTCACTTTGCATGACTGTTTAGAGTTGTTACTGCGTGCGACCATGTAAAGAACAGAGCAAAAAGTTGGATTAAAGATGCACGGTCTAATCTGTCGTGCATTTATTCAATTACACGTGTTATTTATTGTATTGCGCAAAAATATCTTCAAAAATATACATTATTACTGTGATTAGGGATTGCCTCTCCACATACTTGCACTTTGACTTGCAAGTTTCCATGGTGATTTGTAACTTTATGCCTGTACTGTGGAACATTTTAGGCTGACAGACCGTCCTGCAGAAAAGCTCCACAGTGCAACTTTAAAACAGAGTGGAATGGTGTTGTTTGGTGGATGTTTGTGGCTCCCTTGGGTGCAGCCCCTGCCCAAACGGGGTCTTACATAATAGATCATGTAAGCTGTTTTCAGTGGTGAGTGGGCGATATCACCTCTCATCTGAAGGGCACCTCCTGTACACAGTGTCCCGGGCACTAACTCTTCTACAGCTTTCCTCTGAGTCTCCTCCAAGTCTGCCTCCTCAGGGTTAGACCTCAGGACAAAATGCAGGAAGGTTTTCTTTGTAGTTTGATGCAGTTTGTTTCAAGTTTTGCACAGGTGGTTAGGGTCACTTTTCATTTTTTGCATGGGTTAGTTTTAATGTTCACTGAGGTCAGAATCTTACAGTTATAAACTACACCGTGTAACTTTTTCTGGTGGAGCTGATGTCGTCACCATTCTCTGGGAGTGTGATGCTAACTGGAGGGACTGTTCTGTCTAAGGCTTTATTAGACATGAATCTGAGCTTTATTTTAACCCAACCTGACCATAAAGAACTGATTAAACTGGAAATACAAGTGAGCTGATTAGCGCTGTTAAAAATACTGTCTCAAGTTAGCATTAACCAACAGTTTTTCCATTTACTCACACTTGCAGTTTTTGGTGAAAATCAAACTCTTAAACAGGACCATGGACGCTCATATTGATCACAGGCTCCTAAAAATGTGCTGTTTAAATCCATGTTGTGTTCTTTCTTGAGGTTTCAGATAAGATATCTGGAATAGTCAACAGTGTAGCAATCTCCCCTTGAAGACGAGCAGCAGTGCTGGGCCAACGTACAGGTCTGATCTGTGGAGAGTCGAGCCCAATCACACTTAGAATGTAGGTTTTATATCTTGGTATTGAATAAATGTGAGACAAAATAAATGATTTACTCATTAACAGAAACAACAGATTGGAGTCCAACATTATATTGTGTTGCACAGTTATAGTAGTTCACTATTGGCAAATGTATTCAGTGTTGATACTTGCATGTGTGATACTGTGAGCACTGGTCTGTCTGAAGCTCTGTTACTCAAACTGGACATAACTGAATTAAGTCTGACTGTAAAGAGCTGAACAGGTGAGCACGTTAGTGCTGTTGAACAAGTATGTCAGACATGAAGTCAGTCACAATTATCTGGTATCAGCCAACAGTCACTCTCACCATTTAGTGAAAATCACCTAAACAGGACCAAGGACACTGATATTGATCAAAAACTCTTGATGATGTTTTCAAAACCTTTTTGACTGGTGCTTTCTGTCACCATGGCAAGTCCAAACATTCCACCATACACACACATGTAGAACTCCCCCAGCATGATATCAAAATATCAATAGTCACTTGCTATTTCAAGCAGAAAGGTCAAATTGCAAAACTAGTGTGAGTTATTTGTACAGTTTATCCCTATGAGATAAAAAGAACAACATACTGCAGACTTTCCTTTATTACTCTGACTTTTAACTTTGTATTTCATAACTCAAGTTTGCTACTGGGGCAAGGTTGATTTTGTGTGTTCAATGCCAGTAAAATCTTATTTTGACACAAAACAACAGTATTTTCATAATACGATTTCATAATACAACATGCTACAAAAAAAGGGTTAATATGTTACGCAAATCTGTAACCGTAAACTCTTCTTCAAGGAAATAGTACAATAGTACCAGGATCTAATACAAGGAAACCTGATAAGAGTATTTGCACTGTGGAGGTGCTGGTAAATGACAGTGACAGAGCACAAAGCCTGGGCTAAATGTACAGTAAATGAACAGGACTTTACCCAGACACTGGACTCGCCTCAGCACACGACACACTCTGCCTCTGTCATGTGCTGCACTCTGGAATGTACTGAACCCATGACACACAGGGGAGAGGGCAGGGGCAGGCAGGGGCAGACAGGAGCAGACAGGAGCAGACAGGAGCAGACAGGAGCAGGAAGAGGAGCAGGCAGGAGCAGGAAGAGGAGCAGGAAGAGGAGCAGGCAGGAGCAGGAAGAGGAGCAGACAGGAGCCGGCAGGTGCAGACAGGCGCAGACAGGAGCAGACAGGAGCATACAGGAGCAGACAGTGAAGCAGACAGTGGAGCAGGAAGAGGAGCAGACAGGCGCAGACAGGTGCAGATGGGTGCAGACAGCCAAGCTGGGCCAAAGGTTGTGGCCTGTTTCTGTGCTCTACTGTGATGTGTTGGCTACTATAGGAAACTTTCATACAAAAACTTTGAAAAGGTGCTCTGTGAAACTATGACATTATATTAAGTTGTTTTATTAATACAAAAAGACAGACATTCTGACTCTTAGCAGGCTCTCCTTTCCTTAGATCTGACCCGTAACTTGGCTTAGTGGTGTCACCTGCTTGTTTCCATGGAGATATACAAGTGTAAACATACATTTTCATGCATTTTGACGCATTAATCAATAAAAAGTAATGATTATTAGCTAATGGTGAGAGAAAACCTTGTTTAATAAACCATTTCAGTGCAGTTTTTCTGTATCTGGTTTAAACTCATTTGTCCTTACCAGCTGTTTGTTTGCTAGAGTTTGTTCCTTCTGATCAAACAGCAGTGAGAGAGGCTCAGTGCTGAGTCAAAGCACACAGCCCACTCACTCTCTCTCTCCCCTCCCTCTCTCCCTGTCCTCTGTCCTCTCTCTCCCCTCCCTCGGTAGGTTTTGTTCTGTTCTGGAGGAGGTGACGGGGTTCCGGACACCCCCCTCCTCCCTCAGCGCTCCCTCCTGGGACACACACAGACAGTTGCGCCAACAGAAGCCCAGCGACAAAACTGAAAAACTCTTTTTACCGTAAAGCGGCTGCACAGGCCACAGGGGACTGGGCCAGTGATTCAAAGCTCCAAAAGGACTCATTACTCTACTATCAAATGTCAAGCGCTTTCAAATCTGCCTTTAGTAGATTACAAAATATGATAAATATTACTCAGATGTTAAACACGACTTGTTAGGGCACCACTTTCTAGTAACTGCCCTGTAATTAGCCTTAACAAAGAATGAACAAACTGACTTCATTCATAATGAACAAATAGTTTATTAAGTATTTGATAATGTTCTAATTGGTCTATTTAAAGTGAAGTTATTTGCAGTAGCCACAGTAGCAGCTGGTCACATTAATATAGCGTTTTTCACCTTCAAAGCACTCACACTGGGAGCGAGGTGGGTTAAGTGTCTTGCTCAAAGACACAACAAAAGTGTTTACGACCGATCTACCAATGATGTTTATGTCCAGAGCGGGATACGAACCACAAACCTTCTGATCAGTAGCTCTACCAACTGAGAAGTACTAGTAGTGGTGGTGGTAGTAATAATAATGAAGTTGCCTTTGTTATGCAATTGGCCTACATAGATATTTTTCTAAATATTTGACACTGATACACATTTTCACTTTCTTTTTGTGGTAGGTGCCATGTTGTCTCATAGCCCCTCACCCTCTTTCTCTGAGCACCTGATTCACTATGGCATCTGGCTGAATTCACTTGCTGTGACTTTGGCCCCTGTAATAAGTGCTCTCACATAGCGTTCCCAGTTGACTTGTGTCGTACCTAACAGCAGTAGTCATGTGCAATTTGAGGTGAGTGGAGTAAAGGTGAACAAATCAAAGATGTGAAGTTATCAGCACTTACAAAGCCAGTGCAGGGAGATAGAGCGTAACAATGTGGAGTTTGCGTGACCTCCATGACTCCAAATGCTTTTCCTTTGGCGTGACATCAGGCTGAAGGTGATCTGCATGTATCTCTAATGAATGAATGTTCAGGCGTTACCACTGAGATGCAATGCACATTAGCAAACACAGCCAAATAAGTTTTAAGATTGCTTTAAAGCTCAAGAAAAATATACAAAATGGATTTAAACAGCACATTTCAGGAGCCTGTATATTCATGGTCCAACTGAAAAACTGTTGGCTAATTGTGACTAGTCTAACAAAGCTTCAGACAGAGCAGTGCCTACAGTTAGCATCACACCACCAGGGACTGTTCTGGTCTATTTCACCACTCTTAAACATCCAGTTAGCTCCTTTAGGTTGTGAGATTTGAAAATGTCATAATTTCAGATTATGTCAGAGAGAAGGGACATAGGCTTATATGCAGTAACTGTTGAGATATGCATCCTTGTTGAAATAAATATATAAATAAATATATATAATCCACAAGTATTTATTCTTATTATTGTTTGGCAATGACTGGCCCCATGAATTTGCCATGTTAATCTTATGAATTATGGTCATCCACTGTTCCTCAAATGAGACAGAAAACACACACTAGAGTAATTATAGAGGTGCAAATGCAAGGAGCTCCACCTGAAAGATAAAAAATGCATAGCACGCTCATGATCTGATTAAGTTCTTTTTGCCGAATTGTTATCTTAAATTAAAAAAAAAAAATGAGTGCATGCATTTCTCACTTTTAATCCACTGCTCCTGGTATGTTGCTAACAGCGCACTTTCTGATTTGCGATAGATAAGACATAATATACTGCATAATACTGCAGCAAAACATTAATTTTACTTTATTACATGAAAAAAATCTACATTTAATGGTAGTAGAAGAAGTCATTGTAGTTGGTTAGTTGCAACAAAAACCGTAGTTGCAGTAGTGGTTGTAATAGTAAATATTCAAAGACTTCTTGATTTGTTAATAGCTGCTTTGTCTTATTATCAGCCCTAAAGAGCTACTTGAGAGCTCAGGCTGTAAAAGCTGACAGCTCAGTGTTAGTGCTGCAGCAGAAGCAGGATCAATATTTATGATCGGGCCGATGCGGGTTGTGTTTTCACTCCTCCAAAGTGCAGCCCGTCATTTGTTTCAGGAAAAGTGCAAAGCCATTTCTTGTGCTCTGCGGCTGTTACTGTAACTGCTCCGTCTTACGAGCAGCGCGGACTATTACTCCTTATGTGCTCTGGGGATATCTGACTTTGGGTAAAAGATTTCTCAAGAAGTTGTGAGTGTCAGACGGAGGGAGGCATTATTTTTACACATCGGAAAGTCTTTAGTCTTGCAGATGCATAAAATCACGACTGACATTTGATATCATCTTCTAAATATATTATAATTAAAGCTTCACCGTGTAACTTTTTAGGCAATAATAGAATAATTCAACTGCTGATTTGTTTACTGCAACCAGACCAAACATGCATTCCAATTAGATTTCTCCAAACCTCCAAGCAGGGAAATGTTGTTCCATTGGCTATAATATTACACAGTATAAAACTGATCTGTCTCAGAATGTTCCTGAGTTTGGTTTTAACTTACAACTTCCATGGAATCATGCGGGTCCAGAAAGTTACACTATGTTACACTATGTAAAAGGCCATACTACGCTGCTATTACATACTATCACTTTTACTGCCTCCAATTTTATCCAGAGAAAAAATACTATTCTTATTTCTAACAACTTATTAAAAATGATGAAAAGTTTTCAACCTCTACATTAGGCCATGATTCACCATTTAATTAAATAGAGAAATAGCTGCAGTCTTTAAATAAAAAAGTCTTTAAATAATGTCTTTAACCTAATTATAAAAAGCACATTTTTAGATAACTGCATTCAATGTTTGTTAATGGTTAATCACCATTATGAAAAGTCCCATTTCACTGCAGTCATGTCTGTTTATTTGCACATGTTCTGTATTGAGCATTTCTGTGTCCACTGGCCAAAAGAGCAAAGATCTCCTCTTCCTGAACACTAGGCTCAGTTTCACAATATCAACAGTAAATGCTGCAGAGTGCACTGGATGTTCTCAAGTCAATTCCCACTCAGCTGTCGTCACTGTTGACCAGAGGAGCAAAGTGTGTGTGTTTTAAGTGGTTTGTCCAATGTGGAAAATCCTGGGAACTTACGCCAACGTCAGACTGGACAACTCAACTTATTTTTAATCATTTAGTTGGACACATTCCTAGTTCGCTGGGTTTTAGTGCATTTTACCTCTACTCTTTTATACTTTCGAGTACACAGTGTCTTGCTCATAGGCACAATGTGAGTATACACCAGTCAAATAGTGTGGAATTATTGAATTAGTACAGTGAGATAATGCAGTGTTTGATTATTATCTCATATAATGTAGAATAAAATACACCAAAGCTTCTGCCTTATTCATCAAATACTGGCCTGTCAACCAGGGGTGAAAGGTCAGTCGGTTGGAAGTCCAGAGGTCATGGGGTCACAGGGTCACAGGGGGAGTGTCTGTATTGTAAGTGTGCCGTGTCCCTTGGGTTGTGTAAAGAGGGACTGGACAGCTGCGCCGGTGCATAAAACACATTAACCCCGCTCGGCCTGACCACAATCTGGGCCTATTTGTGGGTAATGGCTGGAAAACAAGTGGTTAAAACGTGAAAAGAGGGTTGTATTAATATGAAAAAAGACTCAAATATGTTTGCAAGGATTTATTTAAAGTAACTCAGTTATAATGTTTATTCAAATAAGAGAACGGGGCAACATTCCAATACAATACAATACAATTCAAGAATATATATACTGTGCAACATGTAGTACCATGTAAGGGGTAAAAGTAGGATGCTAGTGGTTTCTTATTCCTTTTAGCCTGCTTAAAGTTGGCATCTTTTTACCTCAATATCTTGCCGTTTATTTCTGTTGCCTTGTCTTCCTCACCTTTCCACAGATCCGACTGTCAGAGATGCTGGACTGTCCACCGAAAAACTGGAAATAACACACTTATGTCATTTATTTAGCACATTATTTTACATCACCAGGCTCAATGATTGGGAAATGTGTGGGTGCAATAGGCCAACATAGCTACGGCATTTTTGAGATTCTTCTATATCTGCACGGGCCTGCACAACTATTAGGATTAATGTCATGATCATTCCATTCCCATCAACTAGAATTTTAAACATTTTAGTGGGTTATGTTCTTGTTTTGTGCAATCCCTCTGAGTCATTGTGAAAGGGAGTCCAAGTCAGATCTTGCCTGCAGACGTGACCAAGCATTCTTATCACTGCAGTAAACAACATTTTAAATACTTTATGCCATTTGCTTTAGGTATTAACGGCCGTCGTATGAATAAATGTTTTGAACAAATGTAATAATAAAAGTTTTCAGTTAAGGTTAGACAAGAAAAAGTCAGTTTCAAGTGTGTTAAATGTGTTTTCTTTTAAGAGATTTAGACAAGGAATGATTCAGAAACTTCTTTGCAGGATGTTTATGGTGCACATAACAATGCAAATGAGCTCATGCATTTAGTGCGTTTACATGAAAATACCCCCTGAATGTTTTTTTTTTAATAATAATAGTAAAGACGTTCATGTCCTGAAGCAATAACTGACTAAAACCATGCAGAACCTTTGAGTTTATGACAGTGGATCCGAGCCATGAAAGCAACCTATTAATCATAAGTGAAATTTAAGTCTTTCTTCAACTGTATTCTTCATAGAAAACATGCAACAAAATCCTGCACACAAAAACACACGCGGTTCTTAGTCACTCTTTGAAAAATCAAAGGAGCTACATTTCAAACTTAACAGTGTTTGTGAGTCTTAAAGGGGCGGCGGGTGCATTTATCCGCAGCTGTTGTCTTCCCCCCATAGGCACAAAGACCATGGCCTTTTCACCGCCTGTGTCATAGTGCTTTCTCTCATCCTACTGCTCAGGTTTCACAGCCCACACAAGTGAATCAACCGGCACCCAACAGCACCCACCGCACCGCACGCTCCCGACGGGTGAATCACGGTCTTGCCCCCGCCCCCGCTCTCCTCGCCCCGGCCTCCTGCTCTCCCTGGGGCGCTGCCGTCGGAGTGAGTCAGGACGGGACGGGGTGAAGTGGACACGGGGGTTTGGGTGGCGAGCAGAAGGCCGGCCCGGGGGTGCTCGTTGAAGAGGCAGCAGATGCACAATGTGGAGTCTGAGTCACCGCGGCAACTGTTCCGAGCGGCTCTTCAATGGGCGAGTGACAATCGGACTTTTACAGTGAAGAGGAGCTGCAGGTGGATGCATTAAAACACCACTAAACTGTGTTAGTGCAGCTGCGTCCGTTATGTTTACTTACATAAACTTTGTAATAAATAGTATTGAACAACTGCCATATTAAAAAGTACTTTCTGGGGGTATTTAACATGTACTTCTATGGCCAAAATGTTCAGAAGTTACCATGGTGACATAATGCACACACTGGCAAATACTGAAAATAAAAGTTAAAAAAAAAACAAAAAAAACAATTTAAACAGCAAATGATCAATACAAGTCACATTTAGGTGTTTGATTTACTGTTTTCTTAACAAATTTTATTTCTGAGAGATTTGTTTAACAGTTAAAATCATCTGGCCTTTTGTAGTTCCAAACAAGTCTGCTCTTTTTGGTCAGATTGGGTTAAAATTCAAGCTGTTACTCTAATACGATATCTCCAGACAGAGCAGAGCCTACAGTTAGCATCACACTAATAGGGAATGTTGATGACACTAGTTGCATAGTATCAACTGAACAACTGCAATATGAAAATAGCAGTGAATAGTGGTGCATATGACACCATGGTGCACAGGTATTATGATATTATAATGTTATTTTACATTATAAGTCCCTTGTGCCAGTCCAGGTGCAATGGGCAAATTTTCTGGTAAAAGTTCTGACACCTGCTCTGTTTCTAGAAAATGTTTTTGTTTTTTTTCAGTGGAATGTCCCACAGTATGGCATAACTGCACGACTGTCTATCTTTCATTTCAACCACAGGGTCTTTTTATTGCCTAAAAACATTTGGCTTAGTCAGCTGCTCGTCTCCATGGAGATCGGAGAGGGAGTTTTGCTGAACATTTGTATCACCGTTTTGTTATTTCAAGGCATGTTTTGCAGCGCATTCATATAGTTTTAGAGAATAAATATAGATTTAAGGAAGTCACAGTTTCAGTAGTTGCATCACAGTTTCACTCCAAAACTAGAACATAAGAGATAAAAAGTAATGACAGAACCTCCTCTTAGTTTTCAATATCATCCCTTTTCCAGCAGAATAGCTCGACTACTTTCACAGATACTAAGTTCTTATTCATTATGCATTCACTATTGCGCAAATAAAACATTTCAAAACTCCATGACTTTAAATTGCAACTCCGCTGACCTATGGAGGATGCAACCGCCACGCAGAAGTGCACTTAAGAGAGGGAAAAACCTGACCTATTTGACTGAGCGCTGTACAGCCTTTGCCATGTGAATTTGGCCAACATTTGATTATCTCCTTGTCCTTTTGGAGATGAAAGAACATGGAGTTTTTCAAAAAAGGTCTTTGTAACATGTTGCGCTGTGATGTGTGCGTGACCTTTTTGGAGAGGGTGTGAGTCAGTGGGTGTAATCTTGTGGGTGCTTGTGTCTTAAGCAAAGGCAGCCCCACGTGGAGAAGAAAAGAGACTGAAGAGAGGCAGGAGAGAGAGAGAGAACTTAGTACTGGTGAGACATGTGAGTCACCTCTCTCTCTCTCTTTCTCTCCCTTTCGCTCTTTATCTCGCTCTCTCGGTGTCTTCGCGGGTGGTGGGTGGGAGTGTGCATGTGGGCCTTGCTATGTGTGTGGTAGTGTCTCATCTACACCCTCAAATGCCACTCGCTTCACTGCTCGAAGCAAATAGACTCATAATAAGCTATTGAGCATGTGCTATATGCCATTGTTCTGCAGTCTATTAAAGCTTTTATATCACTAGATCTGTGCATATATAGTTAGAATGCACGTTTTTTCAAGCTATGGAGGAGGGTCTGCCACCTGCTTGTCTATTAATGTTATTCCTTTGGCTGAAATGTTCCATATTATGACATTAAACAGAAAATATTGATCTAGCATTTATTCATAACGGTGTTTGTATTGCTCCCACCAGAAGTCTCAGAGTGCACATATAATGCACCATGTATTTTAGTCTTGAGTGGAGTGCAGAGGAAAACTCATGTGTCCTGAAGCAGTTTAAATAA
Source organism: Scartelaos histophorus (assembly GCA_000787155.1). Classification (NCBI taxonomy): domain Eukaryota; kingdom Metazoa; phylum Chordata; class Actinopteri; order Gobiiformes; family Gobiidae; genus Scartelaos; species Scartelaos histophorus. Next base: position 14,489 of record KN520821.1, on the reverse strand, counting down.
GGTTAAGAGCACTCCACGTGTGACCAACGTGCACATATAATGCACCATGTATTTTAGCCTTGAGTGGAGTGCAGAGAAAAACTCATGTGTCCTCCACGTGTGACCAATGTTAACGCTAATGTCAGTTATTAGCAAGAGATGCTTCATGGTGGAGGCGATTTGAGTGAGAAATCAGAATGATTCAAGTGGAAAGGTAGTCATCTTAATCTTAAAAAAGGTATATTTTAGGAAGTAGATTGCCCCAGATTACTTTAACAAAAAAAAAATCTGTTTGCATATCTCATTTTAATGCTTTTCTTTGCAACTAAGTCCAGTGAAGAGAAATGAAACTAGCCACTGTTCCCCCGAGGCACTGCGCTGCACACACAGAGCGGAGTTTCCTGACGCAGAGGAATGCCCCAGTACCACCAGCCCACCTACCTCCACCACTGCCCACGCTACTTTCACTTCAGACCTTTTACATTACGCACTGTATGTAACTCTATGACGCCAGTACACGCATATTTTACACTATTGTACTGTAGGTCACCTCCATCTCATGTGGTTTAGTGAGGGTCACCTCATCATGACATACACATTACATCATAAAGCCTATAGATTATTTTATGCATCTTTAATACAGAAAGATGCCTGCTTTGTTTTGTTTTTTTCAAAGCAATTCCCAAATATTAACTGAAAACTAAACACAAATTTCTCATCAAGTCTTGAGACTGAAAAAAATTTTATATTGTAAAATCTTGCACTGTCAGATCTAGTTTAATGTTTAGCTGTATGTTTAATTATGTATGTACTGTATGTTTAATTGTAGTACTCCAGACAATACATTTCTTAGGTGGCAAGTATTCAGTCCAGTATTTATTAAAAGCATTGAATATCTGGTTCATAGTTTAAAAAATAAAAATATATTGCATGTTATAATGTAAATAGACAGTGCATGGAGTTTAAAAACATAATGGAGCAACTATTGTACTACTACTTGGCATCACAAGGGTTTTATGTTTGAGGTTTGTGTGTTAAAAATGTGTGTGTGAATGAAACAAAACACAACTCCAGGTACAATTGTAATGAGCACACAACATTATAAGATCAGAAAAAGATTCAACTGGTCTGTGCAGCTTTGAGGTGTGGGAATCTTTTCTAATTCTCATGCAACAACAAACGGTTCAGTTTCATTTTCCGTATTAACAAACTTCTCAGGATTTTCCAGCGGGGCCTTTCATTATTGCATTTTACTCTTGCTTAAACAGGAACTCACTACCTGCTCTCTAGTCCTCGCTCAGACAAACCGCTGTGCATTTTGTTGACCTCTCTAATGAACTACGATGACCCTTGACCTTTGACCACCCTCGCCGCGTGCCCAGATTAGCGCGAGACAAAAGCGCCAGGCCTGGATCAGCGCGAGGAAGTGGAGGAGAGCGTGTTTAGCTAGCTCACAGGAAGCGTTTTTGTCTCAGGGTTTAGCGAGCTGCCTGCAAAGGAGGTGACGTAGGAGGGACCCAGTGGTAACCCTCAACCACCACCCACCCGGAGGAAAGTGCAGCAGGGTGACAGCCTACATAGGAATAGGTAACGGGTGATAAAGTTCCTAATATATATTTAACAAACAGGAAAAAACATGTCTGGGGAAAAATGTGTCTTGCCACTTGTCATAATAAATAAACAGAAAAGGCTCAGTGCTCAATAACAGTATATTTTGTACACAATAGAATTACATTTTAAACACAAAATATCAGTACTTGGTTTTCTCTGATACTTGATACTCTGATATAGATAAACATTCTGAAAATTATTTAGACTATTTAGGAATACCTAATTTGTAGTTATGTGTTTGTGTGTTCTTCCCTGGGATCCACTATACACACTTCTTCACTACTTTATAAAGGCGTGAACCTGATCACTGAAGGTCCAGTTCACATGAGCATGATTGACAGGTGCATTAGCCAATCAGAGACATGCTTGGTCTGTCGTATTGGAAAAAAATTCAGGAAAAAATAGAGAGATCATTCTGGATGTGCCATTACCTGTTCAAATGAGTTCTTAGTGATTAGGGATTTTCTGGAGCTTTGTAATAAAACCAAAATTGTGCAACCTTTGCAGAATGTCACATGTGACAGAGAAACAGCGTGAGGAATATGTCATTGTTTTCAGTTTCACTTTCCACAGAAGAACTTGTATTTTCAATAGAAAATACAGCTACACCTTCAAAGAGAGTAAAATGTGTTGCCAAAAAGTACGTTTCAATTTACCACATATTTAACATCTAGTTCCATTTGCATTTAAAAAATAAATAGGAAATTCAAATCTTATTTTTAACACGGGCTGGAAACCTGCTCATGTCACAGAAAAGGAAATCAGCCTATCTCAGATTGGTGGTAGAGATTTAAAGAGGCGTCACAAAAAAGTATTATTTTGCTTTATATTTTATAACTTTACTAAAGCATTTTTACTAAAAGACATTTGGAATGCATGAATTAATTTTCACTCGAGTGATTCAGTAGTTTTTGTAAGTGTTTTATTTCAGACCTGGTTTTGTTCAGTGCTGCACTGTGGGACATACACAGGTAATATGGCAGCACCATCGGTAGAAGCAGGTGATATTAACATTTAAAGTGCACATTTCAGTTAAAGAGCTCATACTACACTATTTTGTGATCTATATTATTATGTTTCCTCATCAAAAACATCACTGGAGTTGTGTTTTGTTTCATTGACACATTCAGGAGTTCTTCTCTCAAACTGAAAAGTCTCTGTTCCACCTTGTAATGTCAAGTATAATACAGGAAGTGCTCCACTGTTTAAACTCCATACAACTTCTCTAAAATCATTGATGACTTCAACCTGGATTTTCCATTTTCTACTGAACTAAAGCAGCTGTTAACTTGAAAACTACTACTTTTAAATGTGAATGAAATAAAACACAACTCTGGGTATGTTTCTGGGGAGTAACAGCATTGGTTTAAAACTCAGAAGAATCCAGTTTGCATAATAGTTCTGTGAAGTGTTCAGTTCTACTTGTGTGGTTCACTCCCATCCAAAAGTCCCTCTGGTGTGTGCTGTGCTTTCCAGGCTTCGCTCTCACACAGTGTTTATGCACAGGTGCTCTACGGCCGGGCTGAAGGGTTTTGAAGTGGCAGACACAGACTCCACACCTCACATGTTTACGAGTGGTAATTGTGGTACTTACCGCCGGACCAGCAGACCGGAGCATGTGTGTGTGTGTATGTGTGTGTTTGTGTTGGTGTGTGTATGAGTATGTGTGTGTGTTTGTGGGCTGAGAGCAGAGCTGTGTCATAATCTTGCCCCAGTTTTCACTCTCCGTCTGGTTGGCCTGCTCCTTTCATGGGGTCTGCATTGCACTCAGTGACCTATATTATTTGTTTATTTGACCAGTTTGAGATGGAAAAAAAAAAGAAAACATGAATATTTTGTGTTTTGAGTTGACCAAAAGATACATTACTTGAAGGGTCAACATTTATCATAAACAGTGGATCTTTCCAGATTGAGTTACAGGTCAAATCTGTGTTTGTGTGTTTGTGTGTGTTTCTCAAAGTATTTTAAAGCAATATATACATGTCATTTACTTTTATGCATAATATAAACTGTTAATAACATACAGTGGAACATTTTAGTCTAGACAAAAGCGTGACCTGGAGACAAGCAGGTGGCAGACCTAACACCATAAAAGTGACACAGTGCACTTCTATTGTGATGGCAGCAGCTTTCAGTAGAATAAACAAGGTCTTTGTAAAGTTTGATTAAATGTAAATAGCTTAAACAAAGGCAACAGAAGTTTCTGCAGAGATATTTTAAAAACATGGTGTTAGAATGGCTTTTGCTCCAATCTTTTACATTGTATTGTACAAGTTTCTTGAACAAACTGCATATAAACACACATTTTCAGAAGCCTGTGATCAATACGAGCGTTTATGAACCCATGTAGGAGTTTGATTTTCAACATAAAGGTGGAAACAAATGGCTAATTCTAACTAGCATTTAATTGAGATTGTAATATTATTTGAGAGGGACATGTTTAATACACAAATCAGCTCACATGTTGTAGTTCCTGCTGTCTGTTCATTAAATTAAAAAGTCAAATTTAAAAAAATGTTAAATAAAGATCAGATTAAAGTCTAACTTGAGTAACAGAGCTTCAAACAGAGCAGTGCCTACAGTTAGCATTATTAGCAATAGCTGCAATGTATAAATATCCCGGATATTAGTTGGGCCTTTTTTCTTCATCGTATTTTACAATGCGAATTTAGACAGTCATATTTGAGGGTTTGAAAAGAAATACATCCAATATTTTACAGGCGATTTTTTTTTTTATTTTGAAATTCGAAACATTTTGAAAAGTATACACTGAAATTTCAGTGCTTCAAATTCAGAAGAAAAAAAATTCAGATACTTTTTTTTTCAGAAAAAAAAAAATCATAGAGACTAATTCAAAGCCATTTAAAATTCAAAATCTGATGGAACAATTTATCTTCCATATAAATCCAGGTGTTTTTACAGTGCAAAGAATATCAAGCACAAAAGACACACGGCGCATTTAATAATTCACACCAAACATTTTTAGTGTGTGAATTCATGATTCATCATTAGTGAGTCATGAGCGGAGTTAAATATCTAGTTTAACGTATTAAGCCACATCAACAGTAGTTTTGCACACTGACTCATCTGTGGCAATAGATTAAAATAAGTGGGAAAGAAGAATAGAGGAAGTGAGATGTTAAATAAAGATTGAATGAGACCTTCGATGCAAAGTTCTACACATCAGATTTTAGGCAAATGACTTGGACTTCCCCAGAGCAGGGTTCCCTCTCGGTATCACTGTGGATCCACCTTCACATTTTCATTTTTCCTTTGTTTGGTGTTTCCTCGGAATTGCATTATAATGTCAAATAAAGCCGTTCACCTGGAAAAAGGTTTACTCAGGCCGTCTCTGGAAAAGAAAACTAAATGCATGTAGGATGCAGATCGTATGTAAAACACAATATGCAAACCAGGGGATCCTCTGGGTTTTCCTCGTGTCATGCAATGTTAGAATTTTGATTCGGAGCGGAAGTTTTCATGTTTGCATTTTGATGTTGTGGTGAGTTTTCCATTTGTCCTGTGAATATTAATAGTTCTGCATCAGATTTATAACATGTTCCACACATTAAAAAGTTGCATTTCATTATTAAAGGTCCTATATTACACAAAATTAAGTCTTGTGAGCCTTAAACACAACTAAATAGATACTAAACACAACTCCAGTTTTGTTTTGGTGAGAAAATAACATTATAACATAGATTAGAATAGTTTAGTAAAGGTCTTATAATCCAGCTGGTCATATGTGAGCAAAAGAAATAACATTATGGCATTTGTTTTAACTCTTTATTCGACGTTTCTCTATATCACTGGGGTTTTTCTGGGGTCCTGCTGTTGCTGCAAAGGAAAAAAATCTCACAAAAATATGTGTGTTTTTCTGCAAGGCCAATGTGCTTACACGAAACCTCAGATAAACACATCGGTCTAGTCAGGTCAGGAAGTGTTTTTAAGCCACAAAGAAAAAGAGGGCCAGTGTTGACCTGCTGGTGCCTATGAACACTGAACGTTTGACACAAATCAGCTTTTACTCACACTTAGAATATTTTAGAGACAAGCTCAAGTAAAAGTTAGAATTAATTATTAGATATCAGCACAATATTTAAGTCGATATTCCATTTTGGTCTATAAATTGGTTTAATAAGACCATTTTATAGCTCGTAATATTTTTAAAGTTGTTCTGCAGTTGCTTTAAATGATACATAACATATTTTTACCCTGTGCTGTTTTTGTTTAAAGTTTCAATAAATCAAAATATTAGCATTGGTATAGGTATTTGAACAGAAAAAGCTGGATCAGTGAACCACAATTATGCCACAGTGCATCACATGAAAATATTTGTGTTTTTTTCCTCCGCGGTGGCGTCTTGTGGGATGGTCATGTAAATGAAACATGTAAATGAATGGGAAAGCCTGGTTATATAAGAACATATGCAAACTCAGGGTAGCCCTTGTAAAAATACATCGTCATACATTCGTGACTTACAGAGAGATTTCCAGGAAACCCTTATACAAATATATAAATAAATATCACTATGTAAAATATGTTGTTTAACTAGTTGTAAATGTAAAGCCTGTAAGGGACATTTTTGGTATAACTTCCATTTGCATCATCAAATAAAGCAAAAAATAATATCTTTGCTAATAAACTGACCATTTTTTGTGACCCGCACATCTGATTTTAACTGATCTTTCATGGTATAAGATTAAAACAGCAAAATCAGAGAGGCCACGATTTCCGTCTAATCATTTTCCCTCTGATTATGCACATCAAATTTTGCAGTTTTAATGTATTTTAAGTATTCGTAAAATCACATTTAATCAAAAACCAATTAGAATCTGAATTGTTCCATTAAGCAGCATATTTACTATATAATTAGTTTTTGTTTTGTTAGGCTTAGATTTTAAACTTTTTTATTCACATGGGAAATTATTTGGAAAAGCTCAAAATATAACAAAGAGTAACAATATAAATAAAAAATAAGTAACAAAAGTAGCAAATGGTGTCAGATAAGGCACAATTGACCTCACCGATTTGACCAATTAGAACAGTTTGTTTGTGTCCAATAAAATGTCTCCGGGTCTTTGCTAATCTTGCTATCACCGATGTGTCCGTCTGCTCCCTCTTTGTCTGCCACCGCTCTAATCTAATGAAATGGACTTTTAAAACCACAAGAGGGGATCGTCCGACTTAAAAGACATACTGCTTTTTACCCATAATGCAGCGGCAGGTGGAGAGCCGAGTAATCCCATTAACACGAGTTCTTCATCTCATCATCCTGGGCTCAGTGTTATCTGGAGTCTGAACAAAACAAGTGAGACTGTGTCCACTGATACACAGCTTAAAGTGTCCAACTACTGCACGAGCGCGTCTGTTCACAATCACAAACTCCTCCCTTTGAACTAAAATCTACTTTTAAAATACATTTGTAAAGTAATGTTGTTAGGCTTGCAATCACAGGCCCAACTGGGACATCAGAGGTTTAAAAACTGGTGACATTTTAAAGGATATTCTGCTATTTTCTGATCTATGTTATAATGTTTCTTCATCACAAACACACCTGCAGTTGTATTTTGTTGTTATTTAACATACAAACCCTGCATATTTAGGCTGACTTCTTCTCTCAGATTGAAAAAAACTTTCCTTATGATGTCATGTGGTAATACAGGATGTGCTCCACTCTGTTTGCCTTCTTCACTAGAATCATTTGGATATTTTCAGTCCTGGAAAAAGGCAGGTGCCAACTTGAAAATGAAGTTTCACGACTTGCAAGGTGGAACGGGGCATTTTGAGCCGTGGATATGTCGACTCTCTAGTAATGCAGGATTATTTGAACATGTGTGAATGAAATAAAACATAACCCTATGCATCTGATAAGGTAACAACATTATAACATGGAGTTTATTTTCTGCAATATAGGACCTTTAATGAAAGAATGAACTCTCTAACAAACTCAAAATAAATCAATTCCGGTTTTGCATGGGAAACAAACGGGTTCACTGGGCATCTGTAATTTCAGTCACACTCAAACATCACAACACAAACTAACATCAGATTTGAGACGATGCAAAACAACTAAATCAATTCCAGTTTTGCATGGGAAACAAATGGGTTCACTGGGCATCTGTAATTTCAACACAAACTAACATCAGATTTGAGGCGATGCAAAATGAGTTTAGAAGTTTTGTTTAGTGCTTCACTCTGTTTCTACAGAAAGCCACACAGTTTTCCATTTCCAACATTTGTTTGATGTGAATACCCGTGCTTGTCCCTGATTGGCTAATCCACCTGTCAATCACACCCATCTGAATTCTGGAAGCTAAACCCATATGTCCACACTACACATTTTTGTATGGAAGAAATATATGTGTAGGGACTCCCTGCTGGGGAAGTAACTAAAAAGAAAAACAGTTAAATAATATATATTTATAACTATAAATAAGGTTTTTGGTATTTTCGTATTGTGAGTTTATGTTTTTCTTTTCTATTCTTTTATTTATTTCTATTCTTTTATTTACTATGTTCCACAGTACAGCATTAAACTTATCTCTTGCTGCACCTTCAATTATAGTTTGTGTTTCTCAAAAATATCTTGCAAAACAGGATCATCCTTCTACATATTTGACCTATAACTTTGCCCTTTTCTCACCTCCTTGTTTTTATAGAGATAAGTTTAATGCCATTAGGTGAAACATTCCATGCAAATCAAAAATATCTCCACGGCAACAAGCAAGTGGTGAAATTTCTGCAAGAAAAGATGCATTCTGCAGCATTAGACCAGTCTGCATTTCTACTTTTTTCAGCATTACAAACATATTTTACATTTACTATACTATACTATACTATACTATACTATACTATACTATACTATACTATATATCCACATAATGCTGTTGCTTTTGTAAGTTGATTGTTGTTTAAAATGTGAGAGAGCCCAGGAAGTCAGATACCAGGTTATGTTTGAACAGAGCAAACCTGGCAACCTTCTGGGACTGGGACTTGTGTGAATGGTATTTTGAAACCTGCAATTTATTGGGAATTATGTGCAAAAGATGAGTTATTAATAGGATTATTATATTATATTATAAGGTTCCCTCATCAAGAACAGGTCTGAAGAAGTTTCAGGGGTCGTTCATGCATGTTTCAACAATTTTGTGATCTCTAATTACAATTTGCTGTAAGATTTGTCCAGTGTTCAGCCTAAGTTCTCTTTGCTCCCACACAACAATTCTCATAAATATTGCATGGCACAACAATATCCTTCAACTTCACAAACCTCATGTGATGTGCAGTAGCTTCATTACACACTGATGGAGCTGTGTGTGTAGTGCTCTGAAGGGGGAGTGATTAGCAAGGAGTGAAAGGGAGGGGAGATGCAGAGCGTTTAAAATGAAAGTGAAGTTTAAAACATGTTAATTCACTGTGTTATGGGAATAAAGCATTTATAAAACAATAAAAGTTAACACAGTGGTCCAAGTATGTCCTGTGTTAGCAATTAATACCACATTGAAGTCAAAAAACTCCTATTTAACTTTATAAAGGAAGAAAACATTTAATTTTAGACCTGCACAAACCCACAAACTTCAACTTTCCGCACATCTTGTAAATTGTGTACAGCACCAGTCATGTACTTTGACCAATTGCATAAGAAACACATAAAGAGTTGATTCTTCACGTAGTCTTCTTCCAGCAGGCACCGTCTCCAACTGTAAGCAGGCATCAATTACATAAGCCCGGTGTATTAAAGGGTTGCAGTAGGACGCTCGCTCTTAAAGGGGAAGCTGGGCCAGAGTTCAGCTGAGTGCACAGTTCAGTTCACATGCTGCACAGTTCAGGCGTGTCCAGAGCTCGTCTCCGTGGTGTTTTTCAGCGGCAGCGTGAGCGGTGGCGGGATTTTAGCGCTCGTGTTGACGTAGCATCTTTTCAAAACCCACTCTTTGCCATGTGCTGTGTCTGCAGGCAGGGCCCAGTTTTGGACGTGTTTACGAGCTACATCAGGGGAAAATATGTCTGTGGGTTAAAATGTGAAGTGTGTCTCAAATCGAATAAACAGTGTAGTTAAAGCTGTACTGTGTAATTTTTATAGTAGGGTCTGCTTGTCTCCATGGAGATACTGATGGACATACCACAGTATATAGCTTTCAACTTGCAATCATTTAATTACAGATGTTTTTATTGCTGAAAATTTTCTTGAAAAACAGCAGTCTTAAAGGTGCACTGTGAAACTTTTCTGCTTGTCTCCGTGGATACAGTTTTGTCTTAAATATTCCACAGTATGAAATAAACTTGGTAATCACAATGGGGACAGATTAATGTTCAGATCTATGGAGAAGCATCGTAAAAATGTATGTTTTTAAAGATATTTTTTTTAACTATTAAATGCCATAATAAATAAAATAAAATAAAATAAAATAAAACAGAATAGAATAGAATAGAATAGAATAGAATAGAATAGACCTGGTGTGTAGGGACGGGAGAGAGTTCAGCCTCCAGCCTGGTGGATGAAGCCGGGTCTAGTGGTGCAGGAACAGAGGCTCCTGTACCTCCTCACCTGACCCTAACCCTACAGGCTGGACAAACTGTGTGCAGGGTGACTTGCATCACACACATAACTGTGATGGCTTTTTATGTCTTGCAGGGAGGGGAGTGGTGCACCAATGATCTTTCTGACTGTGTTCACTGTGCTCTCCTGTGGTGGTCAGTGCCACTTCCGCCCCACACGGTGATGCAGCTGGAGGGATGCTCTCAGTGGTTTCTCTCTAGAACGTGGTCATGACGGGTGGTGAGGTGCTTGCTGGGGAGAGAGTTCAGCCTCCAGCCTGGTGGATGAAGCCGGGTCTAGTGGTGCAGGAACAGAGGCTCCTGTACCTCCTCACCTGACCCTAACCCTACAGGCTGGACAAACTGTGTGCAGGGTGACTTGCATCACACGCATAACTGTGATGGCTTTTTATGTCTTGCAGGGAGGGGAGTGGTACACTAATGATCTTTCTGACTGTGTTCACCGTGCTCTCCTGTGGTGGTCAGTGCCACTTCCGCCCCACACAGTGATGCAGCTGGCGAGGATGCTCTCAGTGGTTTCTCTCTAGAACGTGGTCATGACGGGTGGTGAGGCGCTTGCTCACTTGAGTTTGTGCAGGAAGTGGAGGCTCTGCTGGGCTTTCTTCACCAGTGATGCAGTGTCGGTGGTCCAGGAGAGGTCCTCACATGTGCACCCCATTCTCTCCACAGCAGCTCCACCGATGCTCAGTGGCAGGTTTTGGATGTGGCCTCTCTGGAAGTCGACAACATCTCCTTAATCTTGCAGAATTCAGCTGGTTGTTGTTTTTTAATGCCTTTCTGTGGAATCCATCTCCATAAAGACAAGTAGCAGATCCACCATAGAAGTTGCACAATACACATTAAGCCAACGATGTTCATATTGTCTTCATGCACAGTACACATGTCATGGAAACTGGCTCAGTTCTCCACAAATCAGACTTGGCTTTGTTTTCTGCCAAATCAGATGCAACTCTTTATAGAGGAATTCACAATACATAATGCATTAAATAAGTTTGCTTGTTTCATATACTTTTTCTGCATTATAGAATTGCCACAAATTAGTTTTAGATGTTTGCATATTTGTACAATAGCAAGACAAAACAGCTCCATGAAGACAAGCAGTGGTAATAGCTCCACGGGAAAAGTGACATAGTGAATCTTTATTAATTGCAAACTTCAGTGCAGCTTTATGGTTCATTCATTTTAATAATTTACATTTATTTATATTGTTTTATTTATAACAAAATGCTCATTGACATTATCTCTCTGATCTCATCTCATTTGTAACCGTCGCTTTCACAAACAACAGGCTTTTCATCGACGCTGGAATTCTGCCCTTTGTTTCGTGCACTCTTCTCCGTATGCCACTGTGGTATGTTCACACCACATGTCACTCGGCTGACGTCTACAGCATCACCTTCCACACACACCTCCAATGGAAACATATGGCAGATATGGCTTCACTTCTCCCCATTCAAAACCATCGAGATAGACAGAAAGATACTATATGGAAAATTAAAAGTTTGGCAGAAGAAAATAGAAACCGCCATAGCAACATAGCAAAGATATTTAAAATTAGGAGTCCAGCCTTTTCCATTTTCAGTTTTGCATAACATAGGACATTTCTTTTGACACTGTGAGCTTCTGTTCTGAACTTTTGATTTGTACAATGTTCCACAGTAAAGCATTAAATGTGTCTTTTGCATATATTCAATTACAGCTTGCAAAATAGGATCACTCCACAGATTTGGCCTTTAACTTTGCCTTGCTTGTCTTCAAAGATACATTTAATGCCATACTCTGAAACAAATGACAGAGAAACTTAGTTACATAGTGCATTAAATAAGTTTGCTCGTTTCATAAGCTTTTTCTGCATTATAGAATTGTCGCAAATCTGTTTTATTTTTGCATATTTGGACAATAGCCTGAGCCTGTCCCAAAGACGGGCGCTGGGGGTTATCCACATCTTTTCATCCACAGACCCTGCCTTCTTCACCAGCACATCCAACTAAACATTCATGTGCATAAAAGCCTCTTATTCGGAGCGTTTTGGGCGCTAGCCGGTGCCGTCTTGTAACATGACTGGTCCAATTCTCCAGCCAGGGCCCATTTGCAGGTGTCTCGCACATTGGGGGGGAACTGTTTGAGTAACTGCCGATGCTACACACCCGCAGACAGATGGCTAACAACATACACACCCACCGCACACACGTATCCCATTCACACTCATTTGTTCTCCTCCCAGACGCTAGCAAGCTCCACACCCAGTCTTTTGGCTTTGGCCCATAGTCTAACTGAAACTCCTCTCCAGACTGCAGACACTGACTCAACAGGCTATTAACACTCATAGAGATAGCTGAAAATGACAAGGCAAAAGCATTAGGAGCTGGTAAAACGATGCAAAACTAAGAGTGATGTTGGGAAGGGAGGCAGACAGACATGGGTGCTTAAGTAGGTAGTAACTGCCACAGCTACAAGCCTGTGATTTAGGATCCTGCAGCGTGCAAGGCTCACTTTTACACAATCGCCTCCATATGTCGCCCCACTGCTGTTTTGATTAGCAAAAACAAGCAAGCAAATTACAAATCTAAGAGCTGGTTAGTTCAGATTGTTTCCGTACAGATTATGCAAATTTCCAGACTCAGACTATAATAAACTACTACTGCCACAACCGCACCACTACACTAGTTAATTAAAGGGTTTTTCCTGATCTATGTTATAATGTATCCTCAGGAAAAACATTCCTCGTCTTGTCTGTTTAATACACAAATCCCGCATATTTAGGCTGAGTTCTCTTAAACAGAAACACTGTGCAGACTTGTGATGTCATGTGGCGTACAGGAAGTGCTCCACTGTGTTTTAAACTCCACGCACCTTCACTACAATCATTTGGCTAATTGCAGCGTTCTCTGCTGAACTAAAGGCGATTATTCACTCGAAAAGTACCCGCTTCATGACATCACAAGGTGGAACAGAGCATTTTGAGCTTTGCAAACTCCAAGAATGTTTTTGATGAGGTAACAACCTTATGAAATGGTCTTAAGTGTCAATTTTGCGTAATATAGGATGTCTAGGGAAATACTTGATGTAAAAGATTTTGGGTATTTTTCGTATTGTGAGTTTATGTTCTGAACTTTTACTTTTACTGTGTAACTTTTCTGGTGTGGGGTTAAGGGTCAGATGCCTGCTTGCTTGTCTCCATGAAAATATATTCTTTGATTTACAATGTTCCACAGTACAGCATTAAACTTATCTCTTGCTGCACCTTCAAGTATAGTTTGTGTTTCTCAAAAATATCTTGCAAAACAGGATCATCCTTCCCCATATTTGACCTATAACTTTGCCCTTTTCTCACCTCCTTGTTTTTATAGAGATAAGTTTAATGCCATTAGGTGAAACATTCCATGCAAATCAAAAATATCTCCAAGTGGTGAAATTTCTGCAAGAAAAGATGCATTCTGCAGCATTAAACAAGTCTGCATTTGTACTTTTTCCAGCATTACAAACATGTTTTAGATTTTTGTATCTTGCGTAACTTGCCTAATGATCTGAATGTTCCGAGTCACGTCTTGGAGCATGACCTGTTCCTCATAACCGCGATCACATGAGATCACTCCCCAGCAGTACACAGCCTATTACACTGAGAATGGTCAAGGACTTTATTAGTAACACTGATGCAAACCACACGCTCTTAGTTACCCAGAATAGAACTCACGGCTTAAAAAAGTCACCAGTGTTCCATAAATAGTTCTTTCTCCAATCAAGTACAAGACAGGAATCAAAATATCTTACATAGACATCTCAGGAGGTATTTGCAAATCTGTTATCCACTTAAGTTTAGCACATATTCCTTTTATAGTCGCCCTATTTCCCCACAGTGCTGGCGGGACATTTGTTAATCCGCTGTTGTAGGTGAGACTCTACCTGCTCGGTGATCTGGTTCTCTCTGGCTGAGGCTATTAAAAGACGTACAGTGTATTTCTGCTCTGAGGTTATCAATAGCACGGGCCTGAGTGTGCTGAAGTTAGAATTAGTCAGGGACGGTGTTCAGAATGTACAGTGCCACTTGGACGCTGTAAACAACCTATCAAAGAAACAGGAAAGTCATACGGTTTGATCATTTGCTTGCATCTGTATTTATTATATATTTTTTTAATGAAATATACAAAAGAATTCTTAATTTTGTTTGATAAAATAACATGCTTAGTGCGCGGATTAGCTGGCTACATATTGTTTTTATGATCAGGTTTTCCTTATGGCTACAGTAGCATTTAATAAGAAGATAAAAAACATTTCAGTCTGAGTATGACATGTTAATCCATAGTTAAAGTTACTCTATTTATTTATTTATGTATTTATGT
>JACN01050756.1:0-15491 GCA_000787155.1 Scartelaos histophorus | reverse complement strand
ACCTGGTTTAGTTCTAGTTTAGCTCTGCTTTATTTCTATTTTAGATCTGGTTTAAGTCCTGATTTTAGATGCTAGAACTATTTTGCCTCCTTTTACCCCCTCAATGTTTAAATTTAACAACTATGTTAAAACAACTAGCATGCTAACTTGGGATGTGCAGAAATATCAAAACATCAATATATCGATCCTAAGTTTGGTGACACACTGTTGTTCTCGTGGACTTCTGTGTTTGTTATTTGAAGGTTTTTTTTGGTATCTTAGCGATGTTTTGATGATTTCATGCGAAACACTCGACATATTCACTGTTCTGCTGATTAAAATAGATGTGTTTCAGATTGAGTTTGCACACTGCTGCTAAAATACATTTGGTTCAGTATATCACAGAGTATCACGTGCAATATCGATTACGTATTGCCATATCGTGATAACATATCGTGTGTCATTTGGAATCGTGAGGGATCCTGTGATTCCAAAGCCTAAACACACACTTCCTGATTTTCGGTCGATGAAAAGTTCGGTAATAAGATGCAGATAGTGGACAGTGCTTTGGCAGAGTGGTTAGCGCTGTTCTCCCTGTGTTGTGTGGAGATTTTCCTCCATAAATTTAGCTCGAATGCAGAGGAAAAAAGTTAAATCGAGGACATTTAATCTTCGTCTGTTGTCATTTAGACCTGGATTAGTCCTCATTTATCTGGTCATTTAAGCCTGATTTAGTCCAGATTTGCATAAAAAAAACACTGATCATTTCCGTGTTGTTTCCTGATCAGTGTTAGCCTGATGCATCAGACGGTTTCACTCCGTGTTTCTTTCACTCCGTGGAAACCGTCTGACCTCGCACCATTGGGATTCGTTCGCTCCACAGTGGGTGGGTTCTTTTTTGCTTTAACCAATCGCTGCTTTCTGCTCGTAACCGGACGTGACGTGTGTAATGCGCCCAAACAGTCAGTGTAGTCCGGGAATGTAGTTTCGGGAATTGTCGCTAACACAGACTGTACAGCTTGATGAACCTCCATGTTTAGCTTGGCTACAAAACTACAAACAGACCCGGATGGACGCTTACGTTAGACGTCACGGCCTCGTCTCTGTTCGCTGATTGGGCGACTGTTTTTCGTTCGCAAGCGGACCGTCCCTGATTTGTCGTTCCCTGACCTAGTAGCTGGAGTAAAATGAAATTGAGCGGAGGCACTAGGTGGCGCCAGCCTGGCTAGATCAGTGTTGTATTAGAAACAAAACACAACTGGTCTGTTTTTGAGCAGGTAACAACATTATAACGTGACTTAAAGCTCATTTTCGGCATAATGTAGAACGTTTAATGACTCCACTGCGCTAACATGGCCACAGATCCCATGCAAGAAAAGAAAAAAAAAAAGTTTGGCGAACTTTCCCAAATGTTTTTTTCCCCCCCACACACTTCCACGAGTAACCAGACTGTTGTGACATCCCGCCACGGACGATGACAGAAGTCGGCCATTTTCTCCTAGATTGTATTTTAATGAGAGTTTATCCCGGTTGAGTGATAATCCAGCCTCGTTCCGATTGCGATTCATTGCGTGGTTTGGTTTCGGCTCTTTGCGGCGGCTGAAGCTAAAATTGCAGCTACCGGAGTGGGTCTGGTGAGGTGAAGTGTTTACAGAGACCAAAACACACTGCAGCGCTGGACAATGGGGAAAGTCATTTGGAGAGTTGCATAAAGACAAATGTGTATTAAGTCAATGGTTGTGACCCGAGTGAACTCCCGGTGACTTCCAGGACCTCGAGGTTTTAGAGCCAGCGGAGCTCCGGAGTGGACGACAGGGTTCTGCGCGACAAAAACAAAATTGTTGTTTTGAATGAACGTGAAATTGCATTTTGGCGAGAGAAAACTGACCTGACGAGCAAGAAAAATGACGGATCGTACAACAAATTCCAGATTTTTTTAGCAAATTTCTGCTGGTGTTGTGCGTATACTAGTGTTGTCACCATACAATTTCAAACTCAATTTCAATATTAAGGAAGAGATTTTATACTCGGTACCAATTCTGATACCACAATGATAATAAAAATATTCAATTTAGACAAAAGAATGTGAGGTTTTAACATGAAATGGTAGTTTCTTTTCTGTTCCCATGTGTCCTTATATGTCTGTAATTCCTCAGTGTTCCAGGTCTAAACCAGGTCCAAACCAGGTCCAAACCAGGTCAAAACCAGGTCAAAACCAGGACTAAACCAGGTCCAAACCATGTCTAAACCATGTCTAAACCAGGTCTAAACCAGGTCTAAACCAGGTCTAAACCAGGTCCAAACCAGGTCTAAACCAGGTTTAAACCAGGTCTAAACAGGTCCATGGGCTAGATATTGGGAAAGCTTAATTTCTGTCTTGTGAATTGGACTTTTTTTCGTTTTAGTCTTGATTTGGACTTATCTGATTCTGCAATGTCACTCTCGATAAAATGTGTTTCCAGATGTGTTGTAGTTTTGGACACTTAATGCCAAGAAGACACAGCTAACTTATTTAGAACTAGTCTAGCCATTGTGTAGAGCTAATCCATTTGAGAAACGACAAAAAGAGTGAAATCTGAACTGACAAACTATGACAAAAATCACATTTCAGAACATGTTTGTGCAGATCTAAACTCCAGGGTCAAGAGATTTTGTTGTTAGTGGAAGAAATGACGGTACAAAAATGTCATCTTTTTGCGATTTTTAATTGCATCCGTTGAAATTTGTTATGAATACAATGGTGCGTGAGTGATTGGTGCAGGCCAATGGCACAGACTGACAGCCTCTCCTCTTTCACTCTACTCCCCATATGTCAGAGTCAAGGCCCGCGGGCCAGATCCGGCCCCCAAGAGGTGTTTCTATGGCCCCCGGGATGATATTGATTTATTATTAGGACCGGCCCGCAGGCCACAGATGTTTTACATGCACCAATACGACATTTCCCACAACGTAACAGTGGCGCTCCGAGCGGGAGACACAATGCACGTTCATTAAAAAAAAAACAAAAAAAAAACATTTGCACGAGAAAAAATCTGCCAAAGGTGAAGCGCGATATAGTGAGGGAACTGTATTTCGTTCATACGCTTAAAAAAAAAAAAAAAACATTTGCAAGAAAAAATTTCAATCCACTTATGTTTTAAAAATATTTCAGTTGAGTGACTGATAGAAAATTGTTGATATTATTTATTTCTTTGAAGTAAATTTAGCTACTTTTGCCATTTCCCTGAGAAAATATACTGATTTTGCCTTAAATATCACCACTTCATTCATTTAATGTGCATGTTCTGGGGATTTTTATATAAAAAATTTGTGCCTGTTGAAAATTAAAAATGACTGACAAAGCC
The DNA here is from genome assembly GCA_000787155.1 of Scartelaos histophorus. NCBI lineage: Eukaryota > Metazoa > Chordata > Actinopteri > Gobiiformes > Gobiidae > Scartelaos > Scartelaos histophorus. The sequence goes on along the minus strand of JACN01050756.1, from coordinate 12,168 downwards.
ATAAGAAAATATTGCTTTATTTATCCGATCCGATCATATAGTAATATATTTGTTAGGCTTTCAGTAGGTTCAGTTAGGTTCACTAGTATAGACTGTATATATACTTTTTATACAGTCTATGTTCACTAGACGATGTGCGGCCATTTTAAATTTTTTCAATGAACATTTGATCAGTCCGGCCCTCGGCTTGAAGCTAATTTTTTCATTTGGCCCCTTGTCCATTTGACTTTGACACCCCTGCTCTACTCCAAGGCAGCTGTGACTACAACAAAGTGAATAAACAATAACTTTATCATCTGATGACAGTTAAAGCTAACACACCGCTACCAGTGAATTAATTTTATAAACAGCAGATATTATTACTGAAGTTCAGTAACATGACAGTATTTTTTGTAATCACAGTCAATTACCGTATTTTCCGGAGTATAAGTCGCTCTTTTTTGCATAGTTTGTCCGGGGGTGCGACTTATACTCCGGAGCGACTAATATGTAAAATTATTCACACGTTATTATATGAGTTTGTTTGTTATTTTCAGTGGATTTAGCATTTTAGAGTAATATTGATGCTTTGGTAAACTTGTTAGCATGTTCTTTATGCTATAGTTGTGTGAATAATTGTTAGTTTGCTACGTGAACACACCAGACTCTTCTGACAGTTCGTTGTCTATGCTTCCTGCAGCTGAATGTGTTACGTTAGCATACGTACCATAGACTGTATACATAAATGGACGTAGCTAACGCGTTAGCCGCCGCGTGCCAAACAGGAAGTGCTCCAGGAGGCGCTTCCGGCTCCTTCTGACTCTGGCTCCCATTGACGTACATTAGGATCGTGTCTGGACCTGCTGCACTGATCCTCGTCATCTTGGTCTTAAAATGTTCTTATTAACCCGCGACACATGATCCTGATTTTTTTTTCTGCTATTTTGTTAGTCAAAAAAATCCTCTTCATAACATAGATCCTGCTCCAGATTGGCTCCTGTAACCGTGAAGCATCAGAGCCTCATTTGAGAGACGCTGATCATGTTCTTCTTTAATCTGTTATATTTTAAATTGCATTTTAAGATGAAATGTCTGTTCTTGGTCTTGGATTTTACTCCAGTGCGACCAATGTTTTTTCTTCTTTATCATGCATTTTTTGGCTGGTGTGAGTTATTCTCCGGAGAGACCTATACTCCGGAAAATATGGTAATACCTTTATTTATTCATAATTGTCTTTTGTCTAAAAAAATGACAGCTCAGTTTTCCCAAGACCTGTTCAGAAGACCTAAAAAAAAAGAACAGCTAAATGTACCTGCTTCTAAACGTGACTGTGATCCTCACCCTGACCTTAACTGATGTGAAAAAAATATAGACAAAAATCGATCCTCACCCTGACCTTAACTGATGTGAAAAAAATATATTGACAAAAATCAACATTTACAGCGAAACCACTAACGCAAAGTGTCTGTTTGGCATAATACTGTTTGGGGAAAATGGTGGAAAAGTCAAGGAGCTGGATGTGTTTTTGGTACAATTTTAGGTCTAAATTAACTTTGTCTTATCCAAAAGTCTGTTTTTTTAGACTTGGCAGTTCAGGTGAATAGAAAACAGTGTTTAAAAATGGGTTGCTATGGTCGAAATGCCGAGCTTTCAGGGAGTCCCAATAACTACACGGTGGAGCTTAGAGATGTTTGTCAGGGCTGTAAAAAAAGTGCATTAAAGTGTAAGACGAGTCACATTAGCATTAACACAATTATTCCCCTGATGTTGGAAAGTCCAGATCTGGATGTTTCCTGTTCCCTGGTTTACTAAACCCTGGGAACCCCCTTTTTCTCAGCACAGAGCAGAAGATTGTAAGATCGGCCCACCAGCACCTACACTGTTACGATCGGCTAATATACAGAAACACACCTTTGTACGGGGACACTTTACTGTATCACACACAGAAGTTCAAATACTCACTAAGAATTATACTTTCCTGCTGTGGGGTATTAACCGCGAACACTTAACATAATTAGATCACCAGCAAACCTTTTACTGCTTTGAAAATACTTTATTTGCCAAAAGCAGCATATTAACATGTTTAACAAACCACTTTTTCCCTTTGCTCTTTGGGCTAAGTCACTCCCCTTCAAAGACATTACAACACAGACCAGCTAAGGGGGCTTTCACACCTACACCATTTGGTCCGCTTGAGACTAGAGTTCGGGACACCTGTGAATTCGGTTCGTTTGAGCTGGTGTGAACATGGACCAGTTGGATTTGGTGCGGACCAACGAACGTTCGTTGGTCCGCACCAAGACCCACGTTTGGAGGTGGTCTCGGTTCGCTTCCAAACGGACTCTAGCGCGGTTCGCTTGTGGTCTGAATGCAACCCGGCCCCAATTCGGCCCACTTTGTTTTGCGATTGCGCTTTTTGGTCTACAGAAGCTTCCGTCGCACGCTACATGTAGTAAGTTGCTAACTTTTCACTTTCGTCTCCGTGCCAGCAACAACCGTGTCGTATTGCACTGCTGCACCCGCACCTCATGCTGAAAAAGCTGCAAGATTTGGGCGCTGTCCACACTGACGATAATAATATATAGCAGCGTATAGAAAAAGAAAAGCACACTGCATCTTGTCGGAGAGTCAAATGCGTTGTTTTCTTCCTGTAGTTTCCCCCCCAACGCGCTGCACCAATCAGCTTTAACCTACGTCATCCAAAGCCTCTAGTTTTGTGAACAGCGCCGCTCTACCACTCTACCGGACCAACAGGTGTGAAAGCACCCTTAGAGACACATTCCCTCCAGTGTGTCCCGGGTCTTTCCTCAGGGTTTAGTCTAGAACAGAACTGAGCCTCCTCAGCGGTTCCTCACCATGTGGAGCAGCGGCTCTACTCCGAGCTCCTCCCACTCTGTCTCCAAGGACGTGGTGTAAATGCTGAGGGAATGTCATTTTGACGTGATCTAGTGTTACGTAACACAGCTCTGATGTTTCCTGTAAAACAACGTGTCAGTCTGTTTTTCACTGTTATTCTGATAGAAAAGCCTTGTTCTGAGCAGCTCCTTACCTCACACCTCTGGATCTGGGTTCAAACAGGGAAAACCCCGGGCAGCGCTCGCTTAGTCATCGACACAGACACTGTGGAACATCCAGGGGAAGCAACGGCATCTCCACTGAGACAAGCTCCACTTCAGCTTCATAATAGTTTCATGCACCTTCAAATTATACAACAAAAACACAAGTTAGATTTGATCCTTTTTAGTCCAACACTAACATCTGTAACACCTCTGGAGATGAAATAATACTTCATATTTACATAAATGTTAATGAATAGACACTCTCCCCAAAAATAGAGAAATAAACAGTTCTCATGACAAACTTCAACTCAGAACGTCTCTCAGACCGTGCTGCTTTTACACAATAATCTATTCGAGCTTAACACAATCCATAAGTCTTGTTTTACGTAACCAAGCTGCGATGCGTTCTGTAAAACAACGTGTCAGTCCATATTTCACTGTTAGAAAAGCCTCGTTGTGATCAGCTCCTTACCTCACACCTCTGGATCTGTGCGTCGAAACAGGGAAAACCCCAGGCAGCGCTCGCTCAGCCATCTGAATGTGATTAGGGCCTAACAATGGGCAGAGAGGCAGGGAGAGCCCGACGCAAAACAATTACCACACCAGCGAATCCCCCAAGTCACTGTTTGTTCAGGACTTTGGCGGAGAGTCGCTTTGAAACTCGTCCAAAAGCGAAACCGGAGCCGCGCAGCACACTCCCCGTCCATGCGGTGGCTAGCGCGGTGTCACCGGCGGGGCTAATCAGTGCCACGTTTATGCTAGCCGTTAGCGGGAACACGCCGGTCACGTTAAAGACTGGGGATGACTCCAGATCGCGTGACGCTGGGTGGACTTTAGCGTGATCCAAGACGGTATTTTTATAGAGCACAGATGAGTCGTAGAGGGGAAGGCGGCTTTGATTTGCGGTGTCTAGATTTTGTCGACAGGAAAGACGTTTAGCTAACGTAGCGGAGGTTTCAAGTTTGTTCCAGCTGCATTTTAAAGGGCTCATATTAAGCTATTTTCTGATTTACGTTATAATGGGAGAAATAGGTATGATCCCGGGAGGAATTTAAGGATTGTTCTAGCAACATCTACACTGCGCTTCACAGTTGCTTTTGTGTCTCAGTCAGAAATCTCAATCCGTCAGGGAAGTTTGAGGAGAAAAAAAGCCCAAAGAGTCCATCTTCAGTGTCCTCCAGCATCACATTGTGTTTTATTTCGGTGGTGAAACGTTGAATTCCTTAACTTCACTCATTCCAGCAGTTCTTCATGTTCATTTCTTCGGGTTAGGTCTAGAAGTGTTTGCCACATTTGGTGTTAAAAGCCCATTAAAGTTATTTTTATTTATTTATTTTTTATGTATTTATTTATTATTTTTACATTCCATACACATTCTTTCAGAGTTTTGATGCTTTCAGTGACAAACTACAATGGAAATAATCAGAAAAATAAAAAACTGTACATAAAAGTAGGTCTATAACTGTTAGTTTCCTCGTTTCGTAGTTGCCTGATTAAAAATGATTTAATTCGGAATAAAAGTTAATTCTGCTTTTAAAAGTCCATGTAAACACTTAATTCCTAATGATTATTCAGAATTAAACTTTATTCTGATTTAAGTGTTTGGTTTATTCCGATGTTAAAGTCGATTTAATTTATTCCGTGATCATGTAAACTTTTATTCCTCTTAAAAATAATTGGGTGGTTCATGTTGGTTGGGTCGTTCTTCTGACGCGATGTCGCTCTGCAAAAAGGAGCAAAACTTTGGTCTGAACCCAAACAGTTTTTCTAATAAGTGTCTGTAAGAACTACAGAGAATGAAAAGAGCCGAGGCACAAAACAGCAAAAGTGAAAGAAAAAGCCAAACTCCGGCAGCAGCTGATTGTGAGTTTTCTTCTGTCGACGTAAATACGTTTGTGTCTCTGTCCAATCAGAACCTTCCCCAGGGAATAAAGACGATTTCACCTGTTTCCATCTAAACCTGAACTCAGAATTATTATTTCCAAGTAAACTCCAAGAAGAACGATATAAATCTGATCTATTTAATTCGGAATAATTTAATTCGGAATTAAAAACGTGGCCACTGAGGAACCAGAATGTTACCAAAGCCCAGGACTTGTCTATATTTCACAATAGTTATAATTAGCCTTTGTTAAACTACTAGAAAATGCCTCCTTTGCGTGTAAATTGTCTTTGTATTTTGTATGGAATCTTCTGCCCTTCCCCATTTCTATATTTGCGATCAGAACTTTTAATTATTTTTTGAGGACAGTTTACAAAATAGGTCCAAAAACGCGAGACACTTAAGTCTTGCAAAACAAAGACTGGGTCCCACAAACCTCACCCAGGGTCGAGGTTTCCAGGTTCTGCACCGTCTCCAGGGCTGCCTGAGGATGGGTCAAATGCTCAAAGCGGATTTTCTTATTACTTCCATAAATGTGGAGTGAAAAATAATCGTAACATGACTTAAACCATGCAGAACTTTAGATTCTCCTGTAGCTTTGTGTATCCGTCCTCTGGTCAGTGACGTAGGCTATTTACTGTTTTGGGCCTATTACACATGAGGTTTAAAGTTAGCAGAGCAGCTGTGTGTGTCATGAGGTGTTATTGAGGTCTTTATTCACAGCAGAGGCGTTCCTGGATCGCACTGCAGTGATGATAGCTCCACACGTGGCACTCTCCATTGTTCTCGGTGCAAAGGTTTTGTTTTGACAGAGGGCTTTCCCCGTCCTGCCCAGGTGAGCTCACCTTTTGGCCTTTTGAACTCACCACGCCCAGACTGCACCAAAACCAACCACCCTGAACCAAAATAAACACGGTTTTTAAATACTACGATACTACGACACAAACCCGGAGACGCCCAGGGTCACCCGCGAGGCACGAGCTTCTCAATCTGTGGGCCGGGCGCTGGTAGTAAACACAAGTTGTTTTGGAGGAACGCCGGCGTAGCAGTTGTCACACCTTCATTTTATCTCCGCGGCTCAAGTCGTAAGAGCAAAAACCTGATAGTGGGCGGTTCAGATGTTCTAACCAGTGCATCGTTTGTTGTTGTGTTCCAGGGCAAGACACTTCATCCAGATTTGTGTGATTACGAAGTGTGACTGTGCAGAAATAGTGCAGAATAGCTGACTCACATCTGTCCGTTTACTGGAGGGAAGTTGTTAAGGCAAAGCAAGTTTATTTGTGCAGCACAATTCTGGCACAAAGTACTTTACAGAATAAGAAATACATTAAGAAAATATAAATAATCATAAAATTAAAAAGAGAGAAAGACATTAAATGAGAGAGAAGAGTGCAGAATGAAAACCTTTCAGTCAGACGCAACTGAACAGAACCATTTTGAGTCTGGATTTAAACAGAGTCACAGTCGAGTCTGTCTCACATGTTGAGACTGTTCCAGGTTTTAGCTGCATGAATCTGAGACTCTGACTCCCTGTGTTCATGCTGCACTCGTTTATCCATCCGAGCTTCAACTATTTTATTATGTTTATGTTATTTTATTTTATTATGTTTTGTGAGTCGGAGAAAAACATGGACGCTAACTGGAAAGTTGTTGTTGCTTTGCTTTGGCCGTTTACCAGGCTCCAAAATAAGTTTGTACTTCAACTACACAACCTGGAGGAAGAATTCAGTATTAATAGTATAATTCAGGATATTAGTGAAGTAAAAGTGCTGGTGCTGCGTGATAGTCAATAATTTTGGCACATTAGTATTAGTGTGTGTCACTAGGCAAAGCTCTGAGTCAGATGGACAATCAAACCATTAGTCCTGGGCACCAGCAGGAGCCTGGTCCCTGAGCTCCTCAGAGTGCAGATGGTTCATGTTTGCACTCTGTAATTTGGTTCTGGGCCCTGGAGACACTTGTACATGAGCAGAGCTGCTTTAAAGTTTATTCTCTGAGCCACAGGAGCCAGCGCATACTTCTTGGTTTGAGTCAGGACCTGAGCTGCAATGTTCTGGATGTACTACAACTGTCTCACAACTGCCAATGAGCACCACGTTTGTTCTTCAAGAGGTTTTGTGAATGCTTCTAACATGCATTGATAAAACAATTTCTTATAATATTGACTTGATTTAAATGGGCATTTTCCAAGCTTCTCAAAGCACTACAGGCTGAGTTCATTCAAACCACACACGGCGGTGGCAAGACACTTCTGCAGCCAGAGCTCCCATGAGGCTAAGTGATGACATCCTGTCTAACCATGACCAATCACTGACTCATACAACATACACAAGCTGGGTGTATTGCACAAGGACATAACAGAATCCACTGGTCAGTGCTGTGATTGCACCATCATTTCTCCATCACCTGAACCAATGCCCCTGGTTTTGTTTTCCTGGCCACCCAAGACCCAACGCTTTGACAAAAAAAAGATGAGTGGGTGGGGACTGTGTGTCTCCTGATCTCAGGGGGCGGGAGTGACGGGCAGATTAACCAATCAGCGAGACGCATGCTCCGTTTGGGTAAAACAAATATGGAAGCATGTGTAAAAAAAAGGGCAAGCAAATAACAGAAGACTGAGAAACGGCACCAACTCTGACTCATCAGAGGTAAAATGAGTGATATATTTTATTCTGAATGACAAGAAGTATCTAGATGTTTTCTGCATTTTAGAGGCTTAAAGTAGTTCAAATGACACAAGTAGGGCACTGTTGGAGTTTGTGAAAACTGGTTTTGGTTCTTCCTCCCGTTTATTTGCCCTGGCACAGATCTGCTGACCCTCTGACCCTCTCTGACCCGTCCTACTGTGAAACTGACCTGAGACCTTTGACTGAGATGCAGTGTAAATGTTCCTGCAGCAAAACTTCCCTTGGAATCTTTCTCTTTCTCTTAACGTCAGTGTAATGATATGATGATGATTTCTTTGCAGAAGAACATCATGATGTGCAATATGTCATGAGGTTTGGCCCTCGTCCCGTTAATGTGGATTCGTTTTGGCCTCCAAGGTAAAAACTGTGCCCCTGTGCTTTAAAGTCTGATTCACACATTCTTTTTTGTTTACTATGAATCTAATAAGGATGGACATATTTTTGGGGGGTGGAACCTGATCTTAATCTTAACCACTTACTTGAACAATAACCTTCTTTTTATTTAGAAACAGTAAAAACACTGTTTAATGAAAGTGAAACAGGTGCAACTTTTAACCACACCTTAATCTGTCAGATGTGGATTTTTAGGACAAGATTCATCTGGAAACTGTGGTCACTTCTGTTTTATGCAGGTTTTAGATTACACCAGCTTTTAGTGAGCACTTTGAGGGAAGCCATTTTGGACTCCTCATGTTTACAACGCTAAACTCGGGATGACATGGAGCGATGACAGCGTGCTAATCATAAAAGCAAAACGGTTAGATCCATTTTCACAACATTATTTCAGGGTGTGCCAAACCACCCGCATCGAACGCAGCCCAGGGCCACAGAAGATGGATGCAAACCGCGGTCTACAGTTTCACAATAAAATGTTCTGATATTGGGGATGATGCATGAGAGCTGGCACCGAGCAGCAGTGAAACCCAATCTGTCAAATCTAATGGAAGGAGTGAACTGTTTGCACAAAAACATCGGTGACTGAATAATGGGCAGAACAGATCGGGTTTAACGGTGGAGATGCAGGTGGAGGAGGCCTACGTGATCAGGGCCAGGACAGAACAAAATGGAGCGGAAAAACAGTTTGATTCTCAGTTCTAGCAAATTGCTGAACGTCTCTAACTCTTAATCTTATTGTCAGAGTAACAGGGACGGTGCAGTTAGCATGCTAGTTGGCTGGTGTTTACAGTCACTCATTGAAAAACTGAAAAGTGCTTGAAACTCTGCATAAACAATTTTGATGCTCTGGGTGCATGAAGTGAACAAGTTTCACTTCAGACTTGAATTAATGATTGGGTTTTTGTAGTGCCTTAGTAGGCGAATAGTCTAATAATCTGCAACTTAAATTTCAAACTGGAGCTACTGGCAAAGGTGAAAACAACCTGCAGAGGCCTACGAGATCACCAGTACTTTTCTGTAGTGCCCTGCGACATGAGGAGACCAGGACTGATCCCAGGACTGATCCCAGGACTGAACGAGGCGAAAACAGTTCTAAAGCAGGACTAAACTAGAACTGAACCAGGACTGAGTGAAAGGATGATCTGAGCACGCCACAGGACTAAGTACGACCGTCGCCCAATCGAACTTTACGGACACCCTGCTTCTCCACGGGTTCGGGATTAGTCCTGGTTTCTGGTTTAGTCTTGGTGTAGTCCTGGTTTAGCGCTGTTTTAGTCCCGGTTTAGTCCGTATGCGGCGCAAATGAGAAAAGATGTTTTTTTTAGGACGCACACACAAACACCTTCATGGTCGTCATCTGCCTAAGACCCCAAAAATGGTACATGATTCTTCATCAATTCAAGTAAAATAAAAAAAAAAAACCAACATGAAATTACTGACTTTTACTGGGCTGGTGCATTTGTGTTTGTTTATTTAAAAAAATCACTTCCAGTACAAACTTTCTATATGACAGCACTGCACCACTGCATCCAAAGCATTCTTCATTCACCACATTCATACTAGGCAATGTGGGTAAAGTGCTTTGCCTAAGGACACAACAACAGTTGTTTTTTTTTTTTTTTTCCTCACTGCTGCTCCACTGTGACACCAGGTATTCCCACCAGTCTCTCTTTCCAGAGCTAACCAGGTCCGGCCTTATTTAGCTTCTAAGATCTGCCGAGATCAGGCTTGGACCACAAACTTGGACTCAGGATCAGAGCCGATGCCATAAAAGGAGCCGAAGGTGCCTACAGGGAGCTCCAGGTCCATCAGATTACCCCGGGGCAGCTGTGGCTTCAAACGTAGAATACCATAATGAGGCGTGGACTGGATCAGCTACAGGAGAGCTGCAAAACACAATTTTTTTCAACTTTTTTTTATTATTATCAGTGTTCTACAACTGAAATGTTCAAACCAACATCCGAGTTTATTTGGCTCTGACCTCATAACTCCCTGTTTGTGAAACCCTGAAAACATTAACTGGTTTGTGGTGGCAGAGTGTCTGTCAGTACCAGCTCATTCAGAGGCACAGACCAGGATCTGTGCCCTCCATGCCCTCCCCACAGCCCACAGATCAACCCCAGAGAACAGCCCCGGAGAGCAGCCCCGGAAAGAGGCCTGGCTCCACACACTCCATGTTTAAGTGGATTTACTGCACTGATGCCCTGGTATGTCTGTGCTCTCAAACCGGGACTTCCCCTGGTCCCACAGTCTCTACACTCTGGAAATGTGGAGCTTTAATCTGAGCAAAATCAACCCAATGTTTTTCTTTGTGAAATGTGAAAAATGTTTGAACGCGGGTTAATCTGCTCATCTGTTATTAACCACTGTTTGATTTTCTAACGTTCTGTTGGTTAAATCAACATCTTTGTGAAGCCCTGTGAGGCGATTGTTGTTTTGATTTTGGGCCATACAAAATAAATGGAATTGAATGAAAAGCCTTGTTACATATATAGACCAGAAAGGTTTACGAAGCCAAAAATAGTTAATTAAGATTAACCTATCACATGAAATGCTTTTCTGGGCACTCCGAGTCAAGGTTTCCACTCTACGAAGAACATATTAAACAGGTCGGCATCGCAGCTCCTGAGTGAGTAACGCTTTTGTCTCACGTCTCGAGGGTCCAGATTAAAGGCAGACCGATATATTAGGCCGATATTTACACTTTTTTCATGCATCGACTTCTCAAATCTCAAACTGAGCTTGGTAATTAGATTTGCAAAATGAATATCTATTTAAGTGAACACTGCAGCGCAAAGACGTTCTGCAAAAAACTGCTCTCTTAAAGGTTTGTGGTAAAAGGTTGTGGATGATTTTGTTGTAAATTTAAAGGTTTTGCGAGTTTTAAGCCACGTTATAACATTACCTCATCAAAACATACCCATATTTTGGGTTTATTTCATTCCCACATTTTTAAGTAGATCTAGTTTATCTAGTCTCTATGCTCTGTTCCACCTTGTGACGTCATGCTGTGGTAGTTTTGAAGGTAACAACTCCTTTTAGTTTTAGTTCAGTGGAGAGATTAGCAATTCCAGGGCTAAAATCAACCAAATCGTGAAGGCTTAAGGAGATTAAAAAAAGACGCTTCCTGTACCACATGACATCACGAGGTGGAACAGAGTGTTTTCTAAACTCAAACTTTTGATAAAGGAAAAACATTTTAACAGAGGTTTTCAAAAATTACATAATTTGAGGAGTTCTTCATCTATCAGTCTCAAAATATCGACAGAGTTTATCAGATTCTCTAGATTCCAAACCATCAGTATTGTTCATTTTCTTAATCTGAGATACACGTGGGATTTCATTATCGTTGTGCTATCCATCGGAGGTGCAGACTCTTTGTTGTGATGGGCTGATTTTTTTTTTTTTTCTATCCGAGCCTGTACTGAGTCCGACACAATTAAAATCACACTAATTTCATAGACCTACTAATGACATTCTTATTATATCGTTTGTGTTTCCTCTGACGGACACAGAGACCTCGGGATACAGTGAATATAATGAGACGACTTTAGTACTCACCTCGTTTTCCATGCTCTAATTATAAATCACAGTAGAAGTCAACGCACTTCTTATTATTTTTTTTAAATTAAGTCATATTAGATGAACACTATGATTGAATAATAATACATAACACTTGTATAGCGCTTGATGTGTTTGGGGCAGGATTCTCCAACCTTTTTCTTTCATTGAGCTTCTTTGACAAAACAAAAATGCCCGCGAGCTACTAGTTTTCACAAGAAAAAAATAAGTAAATAAAACCCTATAAAACGTAAACCCTTATTAATCTAAATTATACATGCACAACAGTAATGGGCATTTAATTTACAAAGTTTTACATATTCAACATGATACGAGTAATTCAGAAATCCCGTGGCGACCAATTTGGGAGGAGGTAGAGAGTTACTGGTGGCTCCTGAAGTAAAAGTTGGACACCCCTGGTTTAGGGAGTTCCAAAGGGCGGGGACAGCAGCAGTCCTGGTGGGGCAAGTCAGGAGGTCGGCATCATCTGATTGGAGGGCATGAGCTGGAATGTGGTGGTGGAAGAGGAGCTCTGAGAGGTACGTGAGGATTTATCGGTCATACATCACGAAAAATTGACTCTCGGGTAGGGCTGCACGATATT
>JACN01060502.1:0-13232 GCA_000787155.1 Scartelaos histophorus | reverse complement strand
TTTTTAATTAACTACTAAGTGCAATTACATTTTTGTGAGACACTAAGATATATTTTTAAATTTACAGAAATTAAAAAACTTAAAAAAAGTTTAGCTAAAATTTTTAAATTACTGCTTAATTGTTCAGGTTTGCAGTGCAGATCCTAATAAATTTAAAAACTTTTTGGTGAAGGGTCCGTCACCTGTTTGTTTCTATGGATACGTAATTTCTCTGCCTGGAATGTTCCACAGTATGACATTAAATCGCTCTGCCTTACATTTATTCAATGACATTTAGTTTTACAGCTCAAAAAAACATTGATTCTTTCTGTGAGTGGGGTTACCTCTCCACAGATCTGACCTGTAACTTGGTCTAGTTTAGTCTCCATGACGTTAGAAAGGTTTAATGCCACACTGTGTAACATTCCAGACAAAGCAATAACACGTCCATGGAGGAAAAACATTTGACAGAACCTGGAAAAGGTCACATCGAGCCATCATAGAAGACAATGTACTAGCATATATAATCTTTTGAATCAAATGTTACTTTTTATTTCAGTTTAAATGAGCAGCTTAGTATCTTCAAGCCTGCAGGCCGCTCGTTTGCATAAGCCGGAGGAGCTGGTTTGGTTGTAATAAAGACAGATTGGAGAACAGTAGGAGGCAAAGAGACAGGGACCTGCAACTTCAGCTAAAATCAAGCACTGAACGCACATGGAGATTTCCCCTCGTCCGGCCCTATTACAGGCCGCTCCCAGGAGACAAGAAAAAAAGGGGAAAGACGCAGTGAGAGGCCAGAGTAAGGCAGGAAAGGCACTTAGGATTAAATAGAGGAGGATGAAGAGACGCTAAACTCTGTAATAGCAGATAAGACACTAACCAGACGTGCATAATGTGTAGGGATGCACCTATTCGGCTTTTTCAGTTCCAGTTGGTGGTTTTCATATTCTGTCTTGCTCCCAGATGGGGGCGAGGACCAGATTTCTCTAAATATACTTTGCCATGAAATATCCAAAAGGTAAATTCGCAAATGTTGAACCAGGTATTTTCAGTTATTAACTAAACTGAAGAACTCCCTGCAGTGCAACATCATCTTGCATTTTAACATCATTCGTTTTAGCTGACCCCCATCTGTATTAATTAATATAGTCCTATAGGAGGATTCCAGCTGACGTCACAAAATCCTGCGACGCCATCTTGTCGGGTAATAAATCTCCCGTCAGAGTGACACTCTTATGAGGCGGTTTTGTTTTTGTAGATGTTTCTCGGGTATTTCATGTGTATATAAATAATGGTGGAATCCTGCTGTGCTGAAGGATGTACAAATACAAGGCAAATAAAGAAGCACAGCTGTAGTACACCTTTTTATCGTATCCTACATGATCCATATCTCAGAAGAAGGAGGCTGCCATAAACAGAAAGGACTTTAATGCATTTTATCAGTGGTAAGTGTTAGAAACAAACACATTTAATAATGTACAAAGTTTTGCATATTCAGGTCGTCATACTATTTATCATTTGAATATAATAAAGAAAACATTTCAAAGTATTTATGAAGTCAGTAAATCGTGTTTATTTATGAAGTAAGTAAACGTAAAAGTCGTTTTACAAAGGAGATAAGTAATAAGATCAGGATACTCGATGTCGGGCAAATTTCCAGAATCCGTAACAGATTTAAGTCCATAAAAAACAACTTGTGGTTCAACATAAGGGTCAGTGATGCCGATATCACTTAGTTTTATTTCAAATCTTTCGCGTTCCGAACTGCTTAAATCTTTATTACTTTACTTGATAGTACGGGTTTCTTTCCAGACAATATGGCGCTGATTGCTAAAAAAAGTCACGTGACTGAAATCCCTCTATAAAATGCTGTGATGTGATTAAAACCCAGAAATACCAATGTCGATACCATAGCTTTAAGTATTAGCCGATACCAATATCAACCAATACTAGTGCAGAGATTGCATTTACTTGCTTAAAACATGAATAAAATAAAACAAAACTGATCCAAATTTGTTATTTTTTTGTTATTGACCCCTAAAGTAATGACAGAACAGCTTAAAATATATGTATAAATACAAATTTAAACATTATGAGACTTTCTTGGGACTACAATCAGTAAATAGTCGCACCGATATTTAAAAGGCGATATTCAATATAGCACATTTTCAGTATCGGCGGTGATATCTGACACCAGCATCATATAAGTGCATCTCTAATAATGTGTGCAAAATATGTGGATATATAATACATTTAAGGAGAACAAGTTTCATGAGGAATTAAACCTGGTAGAAAAAGACTTCAGTGATTCTAATATAGTAAAAGATTCCACATTGTGCTAAGGAAATCTACACAGATGTAGACGTAAATGTAAAATAAAACAGAAAACAAATCCTGTTTAGTCTGGGAATCAATCCTAAGACCTCCCTGCTGTGAGGCGAGTGCATTAAAAGGAGGAGAACAGCATTGCTCAAGGACACAACAACACAATGCATCGCCTGTGGTAGGAATCCAACTGTCAAGTGTAAAACAAAATGAACAATAGCGGCGCTTTTTATTTTAAGAGTAAACAAACACAATTATTTTCCTCAGGCTTTTCATTGCCTTCCACAAAAAAAAGTTTATTTTAGAAAGTTTTGTTTTGTAATGTTTTGTTTCTCGCCACCAAAGATAACTCAGCATTCATGAACTCTGCCATCTACTAGTTCATCGCGGCCCTGGAGACTTACAAACACCTCATTACAGCCAAAGGGAATACCGCAGCGTCTTAGTCACGGTGGTGATTTGCATGTTTTATTTTGCACCAGTGCCCTTCCTGACGAGCAGCGGTGAGGTGAGATTCATAAGATCATTTATCTGGTCACTCACTTTCACCGTTATTTTAGTATTATGATTAAAAAGACCCATATTACGCTATTTTCTTATCCCCATTACAATGTTGTTTGCTCATCAAAAGCAAACTTGGAGTTGCGTTGTTTCCCATCTTTATGCATAAAAAAGTTGCTATTAAACTACTTCATGACATCATAAAGTGGAACAGAGCATTTTGAGCTTTGGAGATGTAGAAAGACTAA
Source organism: Scartelaos histophorus (assembly GCA_000787155.1). NCBI lineage: Eukaryota > Metazoa > Chordata > Actinopteri > Gobiiformes > Gobiidae > Scartelaos > Scartelaos histophorus. The sequence continues at coordinate 10,179 of JACN01060502.1, read as the reverse complement.
TAATAAAGAGTTAATCAAACATGTGGGAATGAAACAAACACAACTCCAGGTATGTTTCTGATGACGTAACGACACTATGACATGGCTTTAAAGACACAAGAGTCACTTTTGCGTAATATAGGACCTTTAAATAAATATTTAGCAATAACGTTTGTGTTAGACGTGCGCAAACATCTGTATAATATTATAAAGTGCATTTCAATATTACATTATTGTCAATTAGAATATGTATGCAACAGTAGATTCTTACAATTTTGCATTTTATCTCTGAGTTTCTTGATTTTGGTAGGATTTGTGTTATATTTTTGTAGGAAAAGAGCTCTATAAATAAAGTTTGATTGATTGAGTCTCTTTCCAGGACAATGTAGGTTGCACTGAGGCAAGATTTGAACCAGCAACCCTCCTGTTTGTGGAATCACATCAAGCCCACTACACTATTGTCACCCTGATATTTTGATATGACTAATTTCTATATTTTATTTTTACATTTTACTTTACATTTTACTTTATTTTACTTTTATTTTTACATTTTACTTTACATTTTACATTATTTTACTTTTATTTTTACATTTTACTTTACATTTTACTTTATTTTACTTTTATTTTTACTTTTTACTTTACTTTTTACTTTATTTTACTTTTATTTTTACATTTTACTTTATTTTTATTTTTACATTTTACTTTAACACACACGTTTGTATTATAATGCCTTATTTGCCACTGGACTCTTGCTATTTTTGCTACTTATACTACATTTATTACTACCATTTATATTGTTGCTCTTTGTCATTTTACTATATTGTGATGTATGAGCTGTGTCCAAATGATTTCCCTTGTGGATCAATAAAGTTTGTCCAAATCCAAGTCAAAGTCCAATAAATAAAGTTATTTTACTACATAAAACTCCTCATTTAGTGTTTACTGCACCAAAACAATCGTCATAAAGACTGAAACGCCCCGGCTCCATGTGAAGCGCGATCCTCCCTCTGTTCGGGCAAGGATCAAGCGAGGAGCCCTGTAAGTGCTTTGTGATAACACTTAAGTGATGTATGGCTTGTGTCATGGAAACTGACAGGCACAGTGGGTTTCATAAAAGCCAGGCTAAAACACAACCGACTCCATGCAGCTCCCCTTCTCCGGCAATCCCTCTTATCTCCGTGTCTCTTCCGCTATTTCATCACCTCACCCTTTCATCCCTCTTCACCTGTATAATTCGTATTCCTATCTGCATTTTTCTTCTACGACTTCTTCTTCTTCTTCTTGACGATCCGCCTTATTCTGGAAGTTGCTGCGCCCGGTCCCATCATCGCTCAGGTTGTATTATTTTGCAGGGGGCCGCTGATCTTGACAGCAAATAAGTTTTAAAGCCCCCCAGAGAATCGCTGCAGTCTTGACTTGTTGGTGCACATGAAAACCGAACGCTTAACACAAATAAACCTACATTATGTCATATTTTAGCTGCAAAACGTTCTGCACTGACATTAATGGGATCCCTGTTCTCGCAGAAGTGCCGCCACAAGAAAGAAAGATCCCGGACAAAAACAGGAAGGGCCAAATAAGGTGAATGGCAGTTCCCATAGTAACTCACCTGTCAGAGAGGAGGTCTTTCAGCAGTTTGTTCTTGTCCCTGAAGCAGCCCAGTGAGTGCATGCTGTCCAAAACATCTGGGTCAATGTCGTCCGATGACGGGAGGCTTCGGATGGTCACCTTCCTGGGCACGGGCTGCTCTGGCTCTGGTTCGTTCTTGCCCCCTCTGGGAAGAAAAGCACAAAGTCAGCAAATTATTAATAAGAATCCACACAGCATGGAGTGTGTACTGTATTATTACCTTAAACAGGGCGTGATAACATGGAAAGTTAAGTGGTGCATGTGGGAAAGGACACTGTGTAAGTTAATAGTAGGCGAGAGATGCTAATGGTGCAATGACATTGGATTAAAAAATTCATATTCTTTAAGGACACAGTATCCCACTCATTCTGACAGCCTGGTAATTTTTAACTTCTCACGTCAAGAACTCATCCAAAACTTTTTCAGTTTCATCTAAAGGACGAGCATTGCAATTTGAAAGCAATTTGAACTAATAATAAACTGCACTTTGTAACTACCACTACATTTTTGGATCCATTGACATTCACAGACTTATCACGGCTACTAGATTCAGAATAAAGACTGAAATAGCAACATTCCATTCTGTACCAAGATAAATATATTGTGAATTTATAATATTGGCAAATGATAAGTGCTCATATTTAAAACAGCACTTTTCCACCTTCAGAGTGATTTACATAAAAAGGAACCACTCACCCATTCACACACACAGCCATACACCAACATACACTGACACTGGGAGCGAGGTGGGTTAAGTGTCTTGCCCAAGGACACAACAATAGTATTCATCTGTGGGAGCTGGAATCGCACCGGCAACCTGTTGGTCTGAGGATCTGACCCCTCAATCAATGATGTTTATGTCAAGAGCAGGATTCAAATCTCCGACCTTTGAATCAGTGAACACAGCTGAGCTACTGACACCACAATATGTGATTATCAAACATACAAAAAACTTTTCAAACTTAAGCACAAACGTCATATTTCATAATATTTTCCAAATATATCTACAGTGATTTTGAATAATATGCACTTTAACAGAACATACAAAAACAAGTAGCCTAAGGACATTGTTTACACTTGCACATAAGCACAACATTAATATTTAGGCCCTTATGTATTATCCAACAGTCCTTTGTGAAATATTTACCTTCCTCTGAGTTTATAGTGCACTGCACACAAAAGCTTTTACTACTTACTTTAGTATGTATGCAGAATTAGCACCATCAAGGTAACCTCGTCTCGCCTTGTTTTACTTCAGCATTTTTATGTCCTCGATAAACTCTTAACAACAGAGGTTTTAAAATAACAGCTCTGTTTAACAAAGCATGTTCATCTTAAAGGGCAAGTGTTACACTCTTGTTATATGTTATAAGGTTTCCTCATCAAAAACATACCCATACATAAGATTCTGCATAGGCTCTTCTCTCAGTTCTTCTCTCAAACTGAAGACTCTGTTCTCTATTGTGACATCATGTGGTAACACAGAAAGTGCTCCACTGTGTTTTTAAACTCCATACGCCTTTGCTAGAATCATTTGGATAATTTCAGCCCTGGAACTGCCAACCTCTACTAATAAAAGTAACAGGAGTTTTGGAGATGTAGACAAACTAATAATAAATGATTAAGAGCACTGCAGGTATGTTTTTGAGGAGGCAACAACAATATAACATGGCTAAAAGCTCACAAGAGTCAATCTGTGTAATATAGGACCTTAAAAACATATTGTGTTACATTTTTAGGATAACAGAACACGGCCACTGCTTTCATTATGGTTCGCTCTATTCTGTGGACTTGATGGTGCAGCTGCAGTCGCTGTCAAAACATGCCAATATGTTTGGTTTTTTTTTTGTTAATTTTCATATTTAACAAAACAAAAAACAGACAAAAAATGAACAAATAAAGCGCTCCCAGACCCCACCTCTCTCTCTACACGCAGCAACATAAAACACACAAGCTTATATCACATTTTTTTGGCATATTCTCATTCAATCACGATGCAGATTTGGGTCAGTGAGCACCAGCCTGACTCATGCCTCATCACTGTGTAATCTCCATAAAGATTAGACTTCCATTTTGGGCTGTAACGCTGCCATGTAGTTTCCAGATGTTCGTCCAATTCTGTCGCCTCACACACTTTCCCCGCAGAGCTCTTGTCACCTGGTTTAACAAATGGCTCTGCACTCCAAACTTTCATGACTTTACTTCTATAGGCTAATCCCAACGGTAACTGTACAATATGACGGTGACCTACATCTCACCTTAGTCACGGCACAATTCAGGTAAAAATAGTGTGTTTTTATTTCCCTGTGGACGCTGCACATGGAACCTGCTGTTAACCGGATCCTATAGTTTTGAATTTTTGCCATTGGTTGTCAAATCTTTTTTGTTCCGCTTCAGACAGTGATTCCAGGTCTATTTAAAGATAATTATGATGGATTATTTGAGCATTAACTAACCAAAAAACCCTCCACACCAATAAATACATAAATAAATAATTGATAATACGTATAAACTGAAACTGCACCAAAGAAACTAGTACTTAGATACTAAACTTGTTAGAAAATTGGCTGTTTTGAAGTAAACCAGGGCTAAAGCAGGTTTATACAGCTAATATCTACTTAAAATATATAACCTAGCCAAATGCTAACTTCAAAAACTTTTTAGATTCTCATGTGCAGGCTAATAAATCCCCTTAAATATCTTTAAATAACTAAATTGAGAAAAAAAAGCAAAAAAGAAGAAGCAGAAGATATTCATTTTACAACAGACAAGTCTATAAATAAAGGTTTAAAGGTGTATTGTGCAACTTTTCTGGTAGAGAGTTTGCCACTTGATTGTATCCATGGAGACGTTATTGCTTTGCCAGAAATGTTCCATGGTATGACATTTAAAAACATCTATTTTGCATTTATTCATTACGGGTGTTTCTATAGCTCAAAAATACAACAATTCTCTGTGAACGGGGTTTCCCCTCCACCGATCTGACCTGTAATGCAGCCTGTAGTTGTCTCCCCTAAGATAGATCGGTTTAAGGTCTACTGTGGAACTTTCTAGACGACGCAATCTACACGGAGACAAGCAGGATGGACCCTCCGCTGTAAAAGTTGCAGCTTTCACACAGCTTTAACCCCGGCGTGGAGCTGTCCTTTCAGCACCACACAAAACCCGCTCACGTAAAACTGCAACTTTTCTGGTGGAGAGTTTGCCACTTGATTGTATCCATGGAGACGTTATTGCTTTGCCAGAAATGTTCCACGGTATGACATTTAAAAACTAGCATTTATTCATTACGGGTGTTTCTATTGCTCAAAAATACAACAATTCTCAGTGAACAGGGTTTCCGCTCCACAGATCTGACCTGTAATGCAGCCTATAGTTGTCTCCCCTAAGATAGATCGGTTTAAGCTCTACTGCGGAACTTTCTAGACGACGCAATCTCCACGGAGACAAGCAGGATGGACCGTAAAAGTTGCAGCTTTCACACAGTTTTAACCCCGGCGTGGAGCTGTCCTTTCAGCACCACATAAAACCTGCTCACGTAAAACTGGAACTTTTCTGGTGGAGAGTTTGCCACTTGATTGTATCCATGGAGACGTTCTTGCTTTGCCAGAAATGGTCCACGGTATGACATTTAAAAACATCTATCTACCATTTATTCATTACGGGTGTTTCTATTGCTCAAAAATGCAACAATTCTCTGTGAATGGGGTTTCCTCTCCACAGATCTGACCCGTAATGCAGTCTATAGTTGTCTCCCCTAAGACAGATTGGTTTAAACTCTGCATTGTCTAGAAAGTTCCACGATAATCTCCACGGAGACAAGCAGGATGGACCCTCCACTATAAAAGTTGCAGCTTTTACACAGTTTTAACCCTGGCGTGGAGCTGTCCTTTCAGCACCACATAAAACCCGCTCACGTAAAACTGCGCCACTCGGTCCCGACGCGAGTTTAATCATTCGTCGCTATCACCGCGGAGACAGTCGGGGGACCACGCTCACTGTATTCGTTTCCTCTCGTGGCGCTTGTCTCCTCTAGTTTTCTTTTATCAAGTCCGCCTGTCTGTTTGCATGATATTTTACAACGCAAAACTATAACTCCGCGCTCTCACCGGACTCCCATTCATTCCCCGTGATTCACCGCTGTGTTTGTGCTGTTGGGACAAGCGCTAAATCAGATGTAAATGAGTGAACGGCGTCGGGAGCTGAATTCGGGGCTCGGGGATCGGGACAGTCGTCATATGTCATACAGTGTCCCCTGGCTAAGAAAGAGTGACATTTACGGTTATAAAGTTACTACGCCGTAAGTTGTTTTAGTCAGAAAGTTTGACGTAATATATCACCAAAAACTTCCAAAAACACGTTATATTAAGTGAAAGTGTGTTTTTAGAACCACATTGGGAGTTAAAAGACAACAGCAATTTAAAGTATATGAATAACTGTATAGCTGCATTGCTTGTTCATTTCTTTCATTTGCCTCTGTGGAGTTGTCCATACATTTTCAAGCAAAACACTATTGTAAATATGCACTGTTGCAAAGAAATTGGACAATCTGTGTTGTCTGGTGAACAGTCACACTATTTTTATGTATTTTATGGCAGAGGAAGGCGCCAGACGCTTTACAGCCACAAGGCAAAAAAAAAAAAGCGCAAAAAAAAAGTAATATCAAGTTACTCTTTTAAGTAGGAGGAAAGAAACTCTGTCTGGAAATGTTGCAATACACTAAAAGCTTTATAACTCATCCCAACAGGTATTTAAATATGTATAGTATAATGTCCAAGTACTACAAGATCTAAACCAGGTCCAAAACAGGACTAAGATCTGTACCAAGAGCTAAAACCGGACTACATGACTGTTGTAATAGTTAGACAAACAAATACACAAATAGACGAACCAGGAGGAGGGCAAAATATAGATTAAAAAATTTAAAGCTGCCGGTGGTGGGAGAAGTGCTCGATTTTGTTCCTTAAAGGTGCACTATGACATTAAACAGCTCTACCTCACAATTATTCAATTACAGGTGGTTTTCTAGCTCAAAAATACTTAGAAAAACGGGCATTCTGACTGTGAGCGGGGTCGCCTCTCCACAGATCTGACCTGTAACTTGGTCTGGTTTGGTTTCCATGAAGATAGAAAGGTTTAATGCCGCACTGTGAAACAATTTAACAGATACTCTGCCAGAAAAGTTGCACAATACACCTTTAAATAAAAAAAAACCAAAAAACAAAAAATTAAAAAAAACCCCAAAAAACTAAATGTTAAACGATGTGTAAACTGAAACTGCACCAAAGAAAGAATATGTCTACATCAGGAGCAGTGATTGGAGTAACGGCGTTAAAATAAACACCGTTACTAATGGCGTTACTTTTTTCAGTAACGGGTAATCTAACAAGTTACTTTATCTATAGTTGTAACGCCGTTACCAGTACCAACACGCCATTACTGCGCGTTACTGCACCTACTCGTTTTGAACGTGGCATCTCACTCAACTCGCGCAGGGACACGCGATTAATTTTTTTCTTCCTTTGGTAAGGGCGGGATACGTAATGATGATTGGCTAAAGCAGAGTAAGATTTCATGTTGAGCCAACCAAAGACACCCAGTCCGCAGAACGGATCCGCGAAGTCCACTTGCACATCCGCTCATTGATAGTAACACATCTAATAAATGTTGTGTTAAAAGTGCGTCCACCGTGCGGATCTAAGATGATTTAGCAGCATGTCCGCTGTGTGACAGCAGCTGTCCTGAGGTTTGGGTTAACAACAGTCAGAAAGCGAATACGGAACAAATATGCAGCGGATCTGCAAAGCGGACTGACTGTGGGGCGGATTTGCAGACCGAAAGCGGATCCGCTGCAGATTTTGATGCTGCTATCTGTTGTTTGTTGCTTTACTCCAAATTATTTGACATTTTTTAACTTAAAAAAGTAACGCATTAGTTACTTTCCTGGGTAACTAGTTACTTTTATAGTGTAGTAACTCAGTTACTAACTCAGTTACTTTTTTGGGTAAGTAACTAGTAACTGTAACTAATTACTTTTCAAAGTAACGTGCCCAACACTGATCAGGAGTGAACTAGTACTAACCTAAACCTGATTAAAAGTGGCTGTTTTGACTCAAGTTGAAAATGTAGTAAACCTTTTCTAAACCAAGACTAAACTAGGTCTCATAAACTGAGAAACAAAACCGAGCCAGATGTTACCTTACCTTAATTTGACCATGTACCACAGTTTGAGAACCACTAGTTTTGTCATTATTGCTCCAACGGGATGATCGCATTATACTATAAATACCCCAAAAGATTAATGACAACTCTAAACAAGGGTTCACCACATAGTAAAACATTAGCTCAGAAGATCATGTAGCTCCAACCTTTGTCTTCTGGTTCTCCGCCGCTCCCTGCTCATCTGACCATATGCACACATCCTCTTACAGACTCTGCAGTTTACCCTCGGTCCCCCCCTCGCCCCCGGAGTCACGCCTGAAATGCACCGCTCAGATACAGGCCATTTATCATGAGGACGGGGCTCTGGGGCTGCACAGCGAACAGGGGGAATAAACAGTGACAGAGGTATACTCACATGTACCACGTGTGCTTCTGGATCTGCTCGAGCTGCAACACAAAACACACAAGCAAGAGACGGGTCAGTTTAGTTATTTACAGAGATGGATTCTACTGACAAACATTTAGATTTCACTTTTTTAAGAAATCACATCTCAGAATAGTTTGCAGACACTATTCTTTTACTGCTTGTGTTTGAAGTAGCAGTACTTTTAAGACATCTTGGTTACTCTTGTCACTAAGTTTGTTTCTTATTTGACAAACTTTTCATGTAGATAATATTACCAGAATTAAACTTGCACCGCTCCTTCAAATACGACTTAGCTTCACATGTTTTTTCTCATTTTTTTGTGTCTAATCTAGAAATTCCAGAATTTGTTTTTACAATTAAACCAACTTCAAAAATTATAAATCTTTACCCTAAAACATTTTACTCTTTGTTTATTACTTTATACTTTTACTGGAGTTATATTATTTTGTTATTCTTAATTGAGTACTGTTACTTTTGGGCACTTTGGTTTCCCCTATTTTTTATTTTTTTTTGGTAGTATTTTTTCCCAGTTGTGGGTTTTTGTAGGTTGTTTTGGATAGTTAAGATTTTCTTTCTTAGTTGCTTCTCATTTCCGTCATTTCCTCGCTTCATGCCTCGCTCCGTGGAGCCGCCCTGCTGGCCCCTATGCTCCTGGGTGATTGTTAGCTTTTTGTTAGCCTAGCCTCCTTTTTGGTTTGTCCTGGTGGGTCCGGATGTGCTGTTTTCACTGTTATTTTTATGTATGCAGAGGTTTTGGTCCTTATTTTACATTGTCCGACTCACCAGGGCCTTTTCCTTTGTTACATTTATTTGCTGTTGGGTTTTTTTTGGGGCACGAGTTAAGGGTTCTTTTTCTTATTCCCAATCTGCACTTAATCCTTAACTTTGTCTCTCGTGTCCCTTTTTAAATACGTTGTGTTCCACCTTTGGGTCAAGCTCTGGCTACTCTACCCACCACTGGTTATTTAATAAAATGAAAATACAAGCAAACTTATGTCATCAATAATACACAAGGACCTTTAGGCGTAATCGGCAATTCCATGAATGAATTCCATTTCTTCCTGCCTAACACTTTGGAAAATACATGTGTTACATTTTATTATTGACAACATCTAGCACTGAAGTTGAAAGACGTGTTTTAATTACCAAAGCATCAATACTGAAATAATGAGTTTTGTAATAAACCAAGTCCATACTATTGACAACTATGATGGTTTATTGGAATACTGTAAAAGAAATAGTCAAGAAATAGTCAAGAAAGTGGTAGTTTGTCTCCAGTGACCTCATGTTTGTATGTTTGGAGCACATTAGGTGGAATTATGAGCAGCTCTTCCCGATCCACAATACAATTTACTCCCATGAGACACAGACAGCAACCATAGCCACATGCTTTCCCCATTTACTGGAGGTTAATAGCTTTTCTGACTTCTAAAAGTAAAGACCTCTAAGAAATTAGATTGACTTCTAGTGGCATAAACATGACATAAACAGAAAGAACGGTGAGAATCAGACAGACTATTGTTGTAGAAGAGTGTCGTCTCTGTGCTATAGACTCATCATTTTCATTTCCATCATTTTCAGTCATTTTCCCAAACACATTTTTATAGGGATTCATAACAGTCTACCAGCCAACAATTAGAGCAGCGAGTTTCATGTCATTTAATCGATTAATCTGTCTTGATGTCTGTTATTAGTCAAATCATTTTTTAATTAAAAGTAAATGGATTTATGTGGCTTTACACAGCGGACAGAGAATGCAAGGAGAAAGCTGGAGTTTTTGGAGTGAATCATGAGTTTAATATTTATTTTAAACTGTTTACTCATCCTTTTCTCTATACATAGTTAAAATTTATTTATGTATTTATTTATTGAGCGCAGTTTGGATCAGATGCATGGTTAGAGCTTGTTTGGGATGCACGATACATTACTTGCATTGGAATATTAGTTTTTTGTATTTTTTTTATAATAATAATAATAATAAT
>KN520807.1:11036-21055 GCA_000787155.1 Scartelaos histophorus | reverse complement strand
AAAAATAAATTGAATTGAAATTAAATTAACGTGCTTATTTTAATCTGATCATCATAAAATTTAAATAATTTTCTTTGGATCAACATGGAATTGTCAAACAGAAAGAGATGACATTATATTAAATTCAAATAGATTCAATATTTAACTTTTTATGATCACCTCGTTGCCAATTACAGGTAGATCATTCGTGATTTCCAGGTTTGCTAACTGCCCCATAAATGTGGCCGATGAGGTGACTGACTGACAAGGTGAGTGTGATCACAGACGGGGCCGGTGAATCCACTGGGCTCCATGAAATGAGGTGGAGGCCAGAGCAGCAGCCTCAGTATCTCCTCTTCTCTGTGATTCTCTCAGGACATACTTCTGTCCAAGCCCGTGGTGTCTTCATTCTGACAGGCGCCTAGAAGAGGAAGCACAAGGTAGAAGTTTATTTGATCAGATAAACATGGCACGACAGTACTGACACTTACTAGTTATATGTTTTAAAGCACTGCACAAATAACAAATAGCCAACATTTTGAGTATTGTAATGTTATTGGGGTTATCTTGACTAATGGGAACATGTGTGACTAATAAACTGCTCATTATAAGACTGAATTATATAAATTATTAATTATTAATTAGTAATTAATTAGTACTCTGGAAAAAACATTAACTTGAACATATTGATCCTGACTGAAAATTGGCCTGGTGATTTTGTGGTGTTTTTTTTAAATAATCAGCAATTACATATTTTATGTTGGCCTATAGGCATGAAGCAATCATTTATGTTTTTTTCCTTAACCTGCTTATAAAAATAATTACTTTATTGTAATGAACTGCCTTGCTCGGTGCTATTTTAGAATAACATTTTAATGAATGATTGTATATTGGATTGTCTGTGGACCAGGTGAATCAGCATTGCAATGATAAAACACCCCTGAAAACGTCTTCTTAGCCTTTGTCAAATAGAAGAAAAACATTGTTAGCAGTTTTCCATCTGAGGCTCTGCACATGCTTATTAACGTTCCTCCGTCCTGCATGGAAACGGCTTATTCATTAGTGTCCTCTGGTGATCTTTGAACTTTGCATCACAGCTGAAAAAAAAAGAAAAATAGACCCATATCTTCTATCTTAGATCTTCTATCTTTCAAAGCTAAAACCAGTTCTTACTTTACATTTGTTAAATTAATCCTGTATTATGTTGCGCACCATTTGACAAACAATACAAAAATAGATAAGGTGAGTCACTCATACTTTTACTGTTATTGCTGCTGCATCAGTTTTAAATTATATTGTCAAGTTGTGAATTGCTATTACTGCAAAAGCATTTCAGAGAAGGATAAGGTGAATATCTCTTTCTGAGAATCATAGATGCAGGACTTTACACAGCAGGTGTCTTGGTGCTCCATCAGGGAACATGTCTCATTTAACCGTAAAAGCTCAATTTGCGGAACAAGTTCCATTGTTCCAGAAACATTTAAAACAGTTGACTGCCATTAAATTGTGAACTGTAACAATAAAACAGTGAGGTGCAATAACCCTGCTACAGATAAATGTGTTTTTAAAACAGACTCCATTGTAACAAATCACATGGCAACACTGCAGGACTCAAGGCCAGGCTCATATAGAATGAATAATTCAACCCACACATCTTATTATTATGTCCAGGATTCTCTTTTGCTGACATGTCCCACACATGTTACTGGTGCAATAATCATAAGATCAGCCATGTTGTTGTCATATTCTGCATTAAGAAGTGCACAAAGGGAGCGTGACAACACCCACAGTGTTCATCTCCAGTCAAATGAAGTTCATGATACCAGCAGTTATAGGAACAAAGCTGGAGCCAGATCCAAATTAGGAAAATGTATTTATTTATGTAGAAAATAGCAAATAAAAACACCAGGATCACGTGGAGAAGGTTAGCTGCATTTATCATTTTGCAGTACTGACTCTTCTGTATCTCAGATTTCCACTCTTGTGAGACATCTTAATTTTACATGTTGGATTCTTTGCGTGTGTTTTAAATGTGGAGGATAAGAAAGTTTGTGACCCCATTTTAATAAAGAAATAATCAAATCACAAATGACTTTTTGATGGTAGCAAATGCAATGTTGAGATGTGTAATATGGCCAAACCAGATTTTGCCCTTATAAGAAAAAGGCTTAGAGGCTGCGGGATTCCTTGTCCTTCAAGCTTCAATAATTAAGAGATATGGTCGACAAAAATCTGACAGCATAATAACATTTTAAAAACGCCCTGGATGACTGTGCCAAATGATTAGTTTTACATCAGATGCCCTTCTCTCATCCTGACTTCAGACTGTAAATATTTCAGTGGCAGTAGTGAAACAAAGCAAAGACTTATGACTGTGATATTCTATTACACAAATAAAGCACACAATAACTCTCACAGATTACATTTTGTCAACATGCTAATCCCGGCACTCACACAGCCTCTTCATCAGTGCTGCTTTGTGCAACAGCAGTAAAATTTTTCCTCTGTCTGCATTGGAGGGCCTCATTTCCAATTATATTACCCCTCATTGGCCTGGTCCTGAGGTCAAACGGGGAAGCACCCTGGCCCAGCAAACAGAGCTGCTGATTGGGTTCCTCACCGTCCATATGGAAAATAGGCCTGGAGTATCATGATAATGTCTGACTCTAAATAACACTTTTCTTAACCTCAGCTTCATGATATTCAGTGGTGACAGATAATAATTTCCAGTCCGGGGAGATAGATCATGCGGTCGGCGGTCGGTGTTGTTGTTCAGAGTGTAAATCAGTGTGATGAAGGCTGCTTCCCTGGCGACGCATCACCTGTGCCTCAATCTCCACCTGTGATCACAGACATGGAGCGAGTGCTGCCGGGACAAAGAGACAGGTCCATAAACACACCACTTTAGTTTGCACGAGATTAGGGGACAGATTTTTAGACGATACAAGGCTGATCAAAACCCAAGTAAATGTAAATTTGCACTGAAATAAAAAATAAATTATGTAATGATCATATTTAACCATAATAAAGCACCATGATAAACTTAACTCATGATGAACAAATAGTTAATTAAGAATGATTCAGGCTTAATAACTTACATTTTATGTAGATATGTTTTACGTCATACTGTGGAAGATTATAGCAAAAAGGAGAAAATGTCCAGTGAAAAAATATGCTTTTCTAGTCTATCTACTATGGTTTTAAATTGTATATTTTTCAGTTAAGTCTTCATGATTTATTAAGACTAATTAAAGTATGGTTATTATAGGTACAATTTTTCTATCATGTGGTTTGTGGAGCACTGCTAATGCACTGTGTGGTCTTCCTAACAAGAATAGGCTATAGAATAGTTAATTATTATTAATGTGAACCAACATAACCACCTAATTTTTTTTATTTTTTTTGCTGGGATGCAGTTTTTGTCCGCACAGTACAGTTTTAAATCTGTGTATGGAAAAATCATGCTCCTTCTAAAGTGGCCTTGTTTCACTGTCAGACTTTGTAGTTGCTTGTTTGTAAGATTTCATTTGCGGTCTTTAATGTTTGAAGCTGTTTTGAATGGTTAAATCTAAAAATAGACTCACTTTGAACATAAGCCAGCAGGCAAAAGAGTAAACTATTAACAATTACGTGTAAAACCTTGAAAATGTGTTATAGAAAAGGCAATATTACATGCAATTTTTCTTTTTTAATGAATTGCCTGATAAAAGATAGATAAGCTAGGCCTTCATAAACACAGCACATACCTGAGGCAAACAACTGTAATTATCTCACAATAAACATAAAAAGGTCTCGACTCAAACTGAGAAAACTGTTATAGCAGCTAAAGCTCTGCATGCATAAAGAAGAGGAAAAAATATAATGTAAGTAAAATATTAACCCCCATGGCAGTGATATGTGGATTAAAATCTCTGTTTTTCTATTTCTCTATTTTTGCTGACACAGAGCAAATAACAAATCTCCCTTCTGGAACAATAAAGTCAAGTCTGTTTCTGAGCTCTATTTAAAAATGAATAATAAAGTGATTTTTGGCTATAGGATAAAAGGTCAATAATCTTGGATGGTGTTTTTGAATTTTTGAAACTTTGTTTTTTGAGCTCAGTTTTAAACATAATATGGTCCAAGGTGCAGTATGTGCAGTTCAAAAGACACAAGTAAGGATTAGAGATTGTGTACAATGAACTGTTTGGTTTTCCCATATCCGTGAAGACTGTATAAGAGGCTAGCTAAAGAGCTAGCTAAGGAGCTAAAGAGCTAGCTAAGGAGCTAAAGAGCTTGCTATGGAGAACTACAGGTATTTTACACCATATGACCTTCCAGAGGAAATACTCTAAGACCTTCCAGAGGAAATACTCTGAGGCCTTCCAGAGGAAATACTCTGAGACCTTCCAGAGGAAATACTCTGAGACCTTCCAGAGGAAATACTCTGAGACCTTCCAGAGGAAATAGTTTGAGGGAATAAACCATTTCATCACCTGCTACGGGTATAAACCTCCGCTGAGCTCTTGGGATCATTGAAAGACGCGAGTCCATCCACCACATCAAGGTGTCAGATCAGGGATGAATGAATTTCCCTCGGGATCAGGGAAACAGGGAAAGGCTCTTTTCCGCTCTCTTACTGTACAATACTGAACATATTGTAGTCGGCCAATTTAGGGGCATATCTGGCTTAATGTGGCTATTGAAAACTAAAGTGTTCCTCTGTGTCCTGTGTGATGCCTCGTACCAAAATGTGTTATGATGAAGGTGAAGGACCCCATTAAGTCAATGACACTATGATCTGAGTGTGGTACAGATTATTCTAAAAATCAAATGTTCTCTAAATATTGGTCCGAGCACCACAATCGACCTTAAGGAAACTACTTAAAACAAAGCCAAGCCACTCCCAACTGTCTGGGCACCCACGATGATTAATTCTTTACTAAAATTAGATGGAGGACAAGAGCGCAAGCTAAAAATAGACACAATTTCTCTATTAAAACTATTTCTGTGAGTATTCCTCATAGGAGTCTTGACATGTCATTATTCCAGACCATTTTTACTCAGCTGAATCAGTCCCATTAGCAAAAAAATGATTAAGATTTATGTTATCAGCTGGTAGTCACTTCAGTCTATAAAATGTATTGTGTTCACTATATCGCTAAGTACTTTAGAGTTGGTTTGTGACTATAACTGCAAGTATTCATGTCTTCATCAGCGTTTTTGGCTTTGTGTGCATGATTAATTGCACAAAATTACTGGTACTGATCAAATTTACAACCAATACTAACCATTTCTTCCTTTATATATATATTTGTTTGTTGTAATCCTTAAAATAAATAGTGGTGGATCTCTTTTTAAAATTACTCAAAGAAAAAATGCTTTAAGTTGCAGTATCTGTTGTGTCCCATTTTTCCGATGTAAAAGTGCTTATGTATGAGTGATTTGTGGAGGTAGAAGTGGCTGTAGGTGTTGACACGTTAGTTATATTGAGTTAACTTACCACCAAAGATGAAAAAAGAAAGACAAAAAGAACAATATGTCATTTTTGAGAATTTGTAATATTTTTTTCAATTGTGTTTAAAAAGATTTCCAGATTGATAACTCCAGTCTGTTTGATTTTTCTTGTGCAGCAGTTGGTCACCAGATGGTAAAATGACAAACACAAACCAAAAAGTTAGTTAATACTGTTTTTTTTGTTTTTTTTAAATCTGTGTTATAATATTGTTTCCTCATCAAAAAACATACTTGGACTTGTGTTTTGTTTCATTCACAGATGCTTACACAACATACAAATTCTCCATATTCAGTGTGAGTTGTTCTCTCAAACCATGTGATGTCATGTAGTAATACAGGAAGTCACCAGAACCAATTGTCAATCTCTACTGAAGAAAAGGTAAAAGGAAGCGGTGACATTAAAAACTACCACTTCATGACATCATGAGATGGAAAAGAGCATTTTAGCTTTGGACATCTAGACAGTCAGACTAATAAAAAGAGTTATTCAAACTTGTGTGCATAAATCACAACACAACTTCAGGCATTTTCAAGCAGGTAACAACGTTTTAAATTAAAACTCACAATTTTGCATAATATATAATAGAGCCTTGAATCACTTTTACCTGGATGTAGCATTAAGGCGGCTCCCTGTGCTGTGGTGTCCTCTGGTTCCCACATGTACCACCTGACAGACTCTTATTTATAGCCGATCCAGTGGAGGTGTCATGGTGACCCTTGTTCCGTGGTTTGGAGCTTTCCCGGGGGCTACAGCTGGTCGGCAGAGATTGGGCTCAGATGGCTCGACTGGAGACCAGGAGGGGGCAGGTGGGCGCTGAGGGGTAATATGTGTGTGTATGTAATGCCACGGGCCATGGTTACCCCTTAGCACAAAATACTGTACACTTGACTGGGATTTGGTGCCACTGTGGGTAAGACGTGAGCATAATTCTAACCAAAAACCCTTCAACCCGGAGAGTCTTAAACACATCCTATATCCACTTTAAGAGCCATAAAGATGTCATTGTTTTGCTTAAAATGTTCCGCAATATGGCATTAAACTTATTTATCTTCAGTGAAACAAGCAAGTGATGACCCTGCCAATTAAGTCACAGGTTAGATGTGTGGAGAAGTAAGTGATAATATATTAAGCGTATTTATTAATTCTTTTGAATACAAGCTACATGTGTGTAATGCCATACTGTGGAGCATTCTAGACCAATAATATGTTAATGGAGTCAAGCAGATGGTGAATCCCCTATTACAAAGCAGGTAGAATTGTCAAAAATCAGGCAATTAAAGGGAAAACATCTTTTCTTTAGGTGAGGTGGCTCATGTTCTCCTGCTGCTCAGAAGTCATTTACGGACAATGGAGACAATCGGAACAAAGGAAATACAACACTTCCTGGTTGAATTTCATCTTTAGCTACAATTACATTTGATTTTGATTCTCAATATTGGTATTTCTTTACCTTTCAAATGTTATTGACCCCAGTGTTGCAAAATAAAATGTGTCCCCAGTCTCACTGAAGTTCATATATGACTGTGTTTGCACATGTTCCAAACTAAATGTGTCACTCATCAATCTGATTATGGTAAAATGGAGCCATATTCATATTAAAATATATCTGTGCAATATAGAAGCTCTATCATTTGCCAAAAAAAGCCAAATGGTTTGCTTTGCATTTTGCACCAACTGACAATGCAAAAATAAATAAATACATAAATAAATAAATATATATATACATTTAAAAAACAAGTGTTGTGTCCCAGCATCTGGCTGCTTGAAGCAAACTATTTTCCAGCTGAAATGTCTTATTCGGGAGGTAATGGTATTCTCCAGATTTTATGTCATCTATTCCTCAGTGCATTACCCTTTTCACGCACAATTACCTTCTCAGCTCTTTTTCAGGCTCATTATCGCGACCTGCAGGGTTTCGTGTCATTTGAGACATTGTGATAAGTTTGCCTTATTTAGAAAAGAGAAGAATTTTGTCCATTTTAAACCATAGCACAGCATGCAATCTATAACACGTTTCTTTTGCGGTAAGGGTTAGAAGCACAGCGCACTTTTATTGCAACGTAATTCATAGTAGTTCATGAATTGCACTGAATCATTGTTAAATGCGTAGGCTACAGAAAATACTGGGTTTGAGAGAGTTGAAGGGGTTCATTACCAAAAAATTAAAATAAAAAAAAAAAAAAAACATCAAGCTTTAGGGGTTAAATCCCAAAAAATTAAAAAAAAAAAAAAAAAAAAAATCATCCAGTATCATCCCCATTTGCTGTTGTTGTGCATAACAGTCAGAACACATGCTGATTAATAAACTCATATTTTATTAATTCAAGCAGCTTAACAAATGTGTACACAAGGCCTGATTTCAAAGCCAGTGGTTAAACTATTGAAAATCTCTACCTCCCTCTGCTGGACAATTGAAAATACTACCATTCATGGAAAAAAAAATAAAATAAAAAAACGTTGAGCACATAGTCTATGGTTTAAAGCTTTTTGAAAATGATGACTAAATGTTTTTTATTTACCTTGCTCATTAGTAAAATAAACATTTTCAGTTTCAGCAGTATTTTTGTAACACCACGTTCAGTAGTAGTAGTAGTAGTGGTAGTAGTTGCAATTGTAGTAGGAGTAGTAGTGGTAGTAGTTGCAATTGTAGTAGTAGTAGTAGTGGTTGAAGTTGCAATTGTAGTAGGAGTATAAGTGGTAGAAGTTGCAATTGTAGTAGGAGTAGTAGTGGTAGAAGTTGCAATTGTAGTAGGAGTAGTAGTGGTAGTGGTTGCAATTGTAGTAGTAGTAGTAGTGGTAGTAGTTGCAATTGTAGTCGGAGTAGTAGTGGTAGAAGTTGCAATTGTAGTAGTAGTAGTAGTGGTAGAAGTTGCAATTGTAGTAGGAGTAGTAGTGGTAGAAGTTGCAATTGTAGTAGTAGTAGTAGTGGTAGAAGTTGCAATTGTAGTCGGAGTAGTAGTGGTAGAAGTTGTAATTGTAGTAGTAGTAGTAGTGGTAGAAGTTGCAATTGTAGTAGGAGTAGTAGTGGTAGTAGTTGTAGTAGTAGTAGTAGTAGTAGTAGTAGTAGTAGTAGTAGTAGTAGTAGTAGTAGTAGTAGTAGTAGTAGTAGTAGGAGTAGTAGCCATAGTTGTAGTAGGAGTAGTAGTGGTAGTAGGAGTAGTAGTAGTAGGAGTGGTTGTAGTAGGAGTAGTAGTAGTAGTTGGTAGAGCAGTAATATTTTGATATAACCTATACGTACAATAACTGTAATAGCTGTCCATTGTCTTATACATGATGTTTCATAGTCTTTCATAGTCTTGTGCTATAGGCTGCAGGATGACACTCTTCCTGTGCGTGAACCGTGTCAGTTTGATCCTGTGGCCCATCTGCTCTCTGCTCTGAAGAAGCCGGTAAAAAGCAAATGTGTATTTACCCAGCACCAGTGTGTAAACCACTTCCAATATTAGGATGGAGGTATAAATGATCATCTGTACTTTACACTGCTGCACTCTGCTTGAGGGTTGGTAGACTTCAGAAAAAGGCTGATACTCTGTTGCTTCTGGTTGAATGGGACAGATGACAAGAACTGGAGTAGTAGTAGTTGTTTTCGTTGTAATTAACTCAGTAGTAGTCCTAAATGTAGTCACCGGCGTGGTTGAAGTAGTTGAAGTAGTTGAAGTAGTTGTAGCCAGTGCAGTGGTTGACATTACTGTGGTGGTTCGTTGAGTGGTTGTTGGTTTTGTAGTTTTGGAAGTAGTGGTTGTTGGCAGTGTAGTTGCAACTGTAGTAGTAGTAGTAGTAGTTGGTATGGTAGTAGTAGTTGTTGGATGGGTGGTCATAATAGTAGTAGTAGTTGGAAGAGTAGTAGTAGTAGTAGTAGTAATGGTAGTAGGAGTGGTTGTAGTCGGAGTAGTAGTAGTAGTAGTAGTAGGAGTGGTTGTAGTCGGAGTAGTAGTAGTAGTAGTAGTAGGAGTGGTTGTAGTAGGAGTAGTAGTAGTAGGAGTGGTTGTAGTAGGAGTAGTAGTGGTAGTAGTTGCAGTTGTTGTTGTAGTAGGCTGTGTGCTTGTAGTAGTTGGGGGTTGTGTGGTCGAAGTACTGGTGGTAGTTGGTTGCGTTGTAGTAGTAGTAGTAGTAGTAGTAGTAGTAGGGGGTAGTGTTGGACAAATCAACTGATTTTCAGCTAATGATATTATTTGCAGTCCTTTCATACTTTCTGGTTGGAAACAATTCACAGGAGAAACTATTTTGTCTGCGTTGTCCTTCATCCAGGTGTAGAACGGAATCAAACTGCAGTCACAGATCCAGGGGTTGTCGTTAAGATAAAGCTTTCTTAGTTTGGTCAAAGGAGTAAAGATATCCTCCGGAAGGTTCTGCAGAAGGTTCTCACTCAGTTTAAGCGTAATTAACGTTGGTAAATTTTCAAACATATTTTCCTCTAGTGATGCGATTTTGTTGTTTATTAGGTTTAGCTCCGTGAGAGTCTTTGTCCCTTCGAAAAACTCAGGGGACAAAGTAGCAAAATTGTTCTTAGATAGATCGAGTTTCTTAATTTTTTTTAATGGTG
>KN520807.1:0-10975 GCA_000787155.1 Scartelaos histophorus | reverse complement strand
CTGCTCTGCTGAAACTCAAGTCTGTTAGTTTTGGGGAGTCTCCAAAAAGCACCGGGGGTAAAGATGTCAGCTGATTTTTTGCTAAAGTCAGTGTTTTAAGCTGAGGAAAACCAACAAAAAACTCTTCTGGCAAATCAGTCAGAAGGTTATTTTCCAACGTGAGAATGCTAAGTCTGTCTTTATGCGGAAATAAATTTGGTGACAGGTTTGATATTTTATTACTCTGCAGGGATATTTCCTTTAAATTGGGTAAGTTTTGGAAAATATCTTCAGGTATGGACGTCAGCTGGTTTTCATAGAGACGGAGCTTCTGCAGTTTGGTCAGCCTAGAGAACCAGGAAGTATCCACCACCGAGAGGCTGTTTTTTGCCAAGTGGAGCATTTCAAGTTTCTCCAGATCATCAAAAACTTTGTCCTCGATTGTGTGGATGTTATTTCCGTGCAGCTGTAGTTCTCTTAGTTTTCTCAGCCCGTCAAAAAGTCCTTTCTCAAGCGTGAGCAACTTGTTGAATTTTAGCACAAGTGTCTCCAAATTACTAAAATCATTGAAAACACCAACTGGGATTGATGTTAACAGACTATTGGAGATTTCAAAACTGGTGACTTTATCTAAGCCTTCAAAAGCTCCAGGTTCTACAGACTTTATGTTGGCATTCATAAATTCCACTTTTTCCAATTGAGGATTTTCAACAAACGCACCTTTTGGAATAGACGTAATGTCACTGTCCACAAAGAAGACCTCAGTGGCTCCGGGTTTTAGCGTGCGTGGGATTTCCGTCGTGCTTTTTCCAAAAACAACTTGATTTTCAGTGGGACAGTCTGTTTCTTTCTCGCATTTCGGTGAGATTTGTAGTAATACAGGCTCAAATAGAAGAAAAAGTAAAGCGAGAAACAATCCTCCTCTTGACATATCTATAAAAATGGCATAATTAGCAGGTCATGTCTAGAAATCTATTACAATTTCCTCACAAGAATAGACTTACCTGATTTTGTCCGTATTTACAAATGTTTATGGAGTTGTTGCGGTGGTTATCTTCCATATCAAAATGGGACAGCAGGCCGACGGCTGGAGGGGTTTATTTGAGAGGAGGGGCACAGCGCTACTGCACTGAGAGATAAGAGCTGCAATAGACGACTGCTAATATGGCTGCTAACCAGGCTTATAACAAACCACAAACTCAGATAACAATGTGTGATCCTTTATATTATTATTATATTTATTTGAAAAGTCAATAAAAACAACACGATTTAGATTAAAAAAAAAAAGAACCACCCAAAAAATATCCAGTGTATCTGAATTATCTAGGTCAGAGGTCTCCAACCTTTTTCCTCCAGTGAGTTCTCTTTACAAAACAAAAGAGCTTCTAATTTTAGTGGTTACAAAAAACTGTGTAAGATCCACGTCAAGCCATCGATGAGGAACATTTACATGCTTACAAAACAGTCATCATTATCCATTTTTTGGTGAATAATTAAAATAACAGCTTAATACATTTTATTTATAAAACACTGCACAAATAATACAATTAAAAAGAGTAGCCTACATTGTCCACAAAGTTAGGCATCAAAATCATACATTTACAATGGTAATTTAATGATGAACATTTTAGTTATGCAGCACAGTACATATTGTCTAAATCACAAGCTCCTGTAGCCACAGAGCTGAAAGTTGGAGACCCTGATCTAGGTATATAAAGGTAATAAAGATGTAAAAAGCATTTAAAACATGTAGTAGTCTCATGGTAGTTTTAACAGGCACGTGAGAAGTGAGAAATGTGTTTGGGCTGTTCTTTTGGTACAGTTATAAATTGCATTAATCATTTTTGCAATATCTGAACAGAACAATAATAAAGGAATATTAAAGTAGAAATAGTCGTAGAAAATTAGGTTGAAATACAGATTCTATTTTTGCAGCCTTCAAAAGTTTGGTACAGTTGACACTGACATACACTTCAGTTGATGATTATGACCTTGTCCAGCCATGTACCATGTCCCACATCTATGT
Source organism: Scartelaos histophorus (assembly GCA_000787155.1). Lineage (NCBI taxonomy): Eukaryota > Metazoa > Chordata > Actinopteri > Gobiiformes > Gobiidae > Scartelaos > Scartelaos histophorus. The sequence goes on along the minus strand of KN520807.1, from coordinate 8,970 downwards.
ACCAAGTAAACAATAAAAAACTTCAATGTCAAATATTCTTCTTAAAGGTGCACTATGTCACTTTTCTTGCTCTACCCTTTGCTTGTCTCTGTGGAGAATGACTTTAAAATATGGTTAAAGGCTCTTATAAATCAGCTTTGCACATCCCTTTTAATTCCATACTGTAAAACATTCCAGACAAAGCAATGACATCTTAATGGAGAGTGGCTCCTCCACCATAAATGTTAATGGTGTATTATAAAGTTATCATCGATGTTTGTCACCTCATTAGTAAAGAGTAGAAGTCTACCCAGTAGAATGAAAAGTCTCATTATACAAAGTCATTCCTTGTGAAATCTCAGTTTTCACCAAACCACAGTGAGCAGTTTCAATGTTTGGTGCTTCCTTAGAGCACAGAGTTTTTATTTCTGTGGGCAATCTCCCCTCTACCAGTTTTGTTCCTCCTCCAACTCACACAACTGGCAAGGATCATGCTCACAATTACAACAGTGACCACTGATATTATGATCAAGATTACTGAGGTATTGTCTCTTGACATTTCTCCTTCCGGTTGGCCACTGCTACTTGTAACTTCCACCATTTTTGAGGTTGTTGTTGTGGTTTTCAGTGTTGGTAAAGAAGTGCTTTTTGTGACTTGAGAAGTCTGCATTGTTGTTGTGTCTCCGGGTTGTCCTGTGGTATTCAGCATCAAGCTTTCATCTGTCAACAAAGCAACCATTTCACCTTCTAGAAAGCTTGGCATGGCACATACAATTAGAGTTTGGTTGGTTTTTGACGGATTCTGTAGCAGCCAGTTTCTAAAGGGCACTATATCCCTGTCACACCGCCAAGGATTGGGATGAAGAAGAATCTCGTCTACCACAGAGAAAGATTCCAGAGTGTGCTGTGGAAAGTTTTCAAGAGAGTTATCTCGTAAGTCTATCTGGCTGAGGTGACTCACTCCTTCAAGAAACCCATGAGGAAGACTCTGGATGAAATTGTGCTCTAAAGAAATATTAATTAATTTTGGAAGACCTTGGAATGTCCCGTCTTGTAGAGTCGACAGAAGATTTGAGTGTAAGGACACCTCCCCAAGTTCTTCCAAACCTCGGAAAGCATTACTAGATACGTGCCTGATCTGATTGCGACTAAGGACCAGTAACTGAAGTTGGGTAAGATTTCTGAATGTGTCATCAGCGATATGTTTTATTCTATTATCATACAACCACAACTGCTTAAGTGGCATTTGGCCAAATACTCCAGGGCCAAAACTTTCCAGCTGGTTTTCATACAAGGAAATCTGTGAAAGCAAAGGCAAATTTAGAAAGATCCCATCTGGAAGAGAGGTAATCTGATTGTGAGATAAAAACAACTTTTGGAGAGATGGTGTTTTTGAGAAGGTTTCACTGTGAAGATGAGTGATGACATTATCTTGGAGCGCTAACTCCTGCAGTTTTTCAAACTCGTCAAAACAACCAGAAGGAATTTCGTTTATTACATTTTTGTTCAGGCGTAAGATATTCAGCTTTGAAAGACCTTTGAATGCTTCGTTTGATATTTGAGCTATTTGATTATAATGAAGACCAAGGTAATGGAGATTACTGAGCGACTGGAAGGCAAGTGCGGGGACGGACGTGAAGCTATTTTTAGTTAGTTCGAGAATGTTGAGATTAACCAGAGTAGTGAACCAGTTTGATCGAATGACTGTGAGTTTGTTGGCTTTTAGAATTAGTTTCTGAAGTTTGTGGAGATTTTGAAAGAGGTCATCAGGAAGATCTTGGAGTTCAGTCCCAGTTATCCCTAAAACAGCCATATTTACAGTGAGGTCCAGTGTATGTGGCTGCACTTCTGTCAGTGGAGTGTCTTTGACCATGAACTCTTGTAGCGTATCCGCAACATCTCTGAAGTCTTCTTGTTTAATAGAAGCAATGGTGGACACTGCTATATAGATGGCGCTGGTGGAGGAGGGCAGATTTTGAGGAAAAGTGTTTAATTCATTACAAGTAAGGCGGGATTCTTGACAAGTGCAGGACTCTGGACACGCCCAAACAGCACTGGCCCAACACCCGAGAAGGATCACATGTGAAACCAGGGCCATTCTGTTCCTAAAATAGAAACAAAATATGATGCTGTTAGACTTGGACATGTGTCTTCTATTCTGAATGATCAGTTGTTCTAAAGCTCTCACTCCAAATACTTCAGTCTGCCTGTTGAGTTATTTATTATTAGTTCTGACGTGTGAAATGTTCAGCACGTGTTCACAATTAAAAGTACAATATTTATCAAATAAGAGCAAGGTTTGCGGAGATACAAGCCTAGTCAGAGCAAGGACACATGTTTTTCAATGTAATAAACATAACCACAATGACCATGCTATTATGTTATGCCTATGAAGCCCAAAGAAATGCATATTGTGGCTTTAAGTACCAAATGTGTGCTTTTCCAAAATGAAAAAGACGTAGTTTACTATGCTAAATGAATAGGTAATTACATTTGTATTTTAGTGAATTGTATTGTTGCTAATTTGAGCCATTCCAGTGTGAAAATTGCTGGCTGTAATGTCAAATACAGCTTTTTTAAATAACAATTTGTAACAGTTACCTAAAACGCAATATATTTCACTGTTCCACATCCCACTGAATACTAGTTTGTTTCAGATTTGCATGACAAAGTTGAGGCCACAGAAGCTGTCTCTCCACAAACACAGGCCTGGCACAAGACTCCCCATGGCAGGGGATCAGGGACATTTAAAATGCAAGCACACATTCCCACATAAAGCAGAATTTACCTTCACTCACAGCGTCTACTCAGACAGCTTTAATTGTTCACAGAAGTTTGGATTTTCACTCCTAACGACCATTCCTAAGCGTTATTTTTCATGTCGTGGCTAAGTAATGAATGAAATGATTTGTGAGCCATGCATGAGGTTTTAGTTAAATCTATTATATAATCTTGATGAAACACATGTGTTCAAGTCCAGGAGCATGAATGAAATTTTTATGTCTACACTTACACCAGTCTATACGGAACACAAATCAAGAATAATCAAATCAATAAAAATCCTAATCACAAAAACAAGTATGATCTTTAACTTGTATAATCTTAACTTTAACTTCACTTGTGAGCTTCTCTTGAAAACATATTTTGTATTTTGCACAGTCATCTCAGCCTCTATGTTATTTTAAATGACATTAGAACTTTGCAAACGTAACTTAAATGCAGTAAAATAAATTAGAAGTCCTTATAGGTTACATGACTACTGATACAATACAGTCAGATGATCTTACCTTGCTACTTGCTGGGGTTTGAGTGAAGAGCAGTGAGACATAGTTGCTCTATTTATGACCTGTGCTGCAAAAATTAAAAGTTCCAATGGAAAGAAAAATAACCCGTATTCCAGTAAAATACACCTCCTCGCCTCTTCCTGTGTTGGCTCATCCGAGTTCGTTTGCAAAAGATTTCAGTGAGTTCAAGCACTGCTCACTTTCCTGTTCTGTGCCTCCTCTGACACTCCGGGGGAATGTACGCTCTTTCGCAGCTGAGAGAGTGCGGCTTAACCCCACCCATGGCTACCCTCTTTAGAGCTTGAATTTGCTGGATGTTTTGAGTTATCTCTGCATTTTCTAACATTTTAAACACAATTCCGTCTTCTTACTAAGGCTTGTTAACCAAATGGTACCACTGTTTATTTATTTTGTTCTTTTTGACAGACCGTGGGACCCTTGGCAGTCCTAGTCTTGCCTTTTGGAAGATAAATGACCAGAGAGAAGCTTCCAAAATGAACACAACTGAAGCAAACTTAACCTCTTAAACGTTTCCATGTGTTACATAAAAAAATCCAAATAAGACAGTGTTGTAAAATGTACCTCATGCTTTATGGATAATATATAAAAGACAACATAAACCTTTCACAATGTCCTTCAGGTTAAACTGCTCACCACAGGCTATAGATAGTGAGGGTGGAGTTAACGGTCAGAAGGGTTATTATGGTGCATTATTTTGTAAGAGTATCACTAAACGAAACAATAAAAGAAGCAAATATGGTACAAAAGCTGAAATCTACTGTTTAAAATGTTGTAATTCCACTGACAAACATTATGATGAACTCTCTGGTGTATGATGTGCTGTGTGTGATTGCGACCCCTGCTGCATCACTTCCTGTGCATGTGTGTTTTCCATGGTTATACTCTTGTGTGAGCTCAGTGTACTGGAAAGGACTAATCACTGGTCTCTATAGTAACGAACTTGGGAGCCGTTCACCAGTTCATGCTCCTCTTTTGTTCGCTGTTTGTTTATAGTCTGAGCACTCTTCGTGGTATCTGCGATATCTTTGCAATATCATACAAAATCGTCGTAGTCGGTGGTTTTATTTAGATTTTTCAGTCATGAAATCAAATGTCTCTTCTTTATAGGGCTACATCAAAACACTTTTTTTAACTTGTCATATTTGTCAGTCAGATGAATATGGAAGATAATTTAAAAAGTTTCAAAAGGAGCGCGTCCTGGACCTCCAGAGGATAATACACAGTAGAAAAAAGTAGAAAAAACAGTAGAAAAAACACAGTGGTGCTCTTTGGGGAAGGGAAGTCAGTTTAAAGATGCAAAAAATCCAAGGCACTCACCGGTTAAAATAAAATGCCTTTATTAATTTACGGCATGTCACAATGGACAACTTTAAAAGTCCTGACGCGTTTCAGCTTATAGCTTTCCTCAAGGGACAAAAACATTATGGAAGATAATTTGTTTCATCAGATTTTGAATTTTAAACACCGTTAAATTTCTCACTTTGTATTTTTGTAACTTCGAAAAAACATGTTTGAATTATTTTTATACTGAATTTTAATAGCTGAAATTTTCCGTGTACATTTTCAAAGTGTTTCAAATTCAAAATTAAAAGCACCGATATTTTTGAGTCCTCAAATTCAGCGCTCAAAATTCAGAGTGTAAAATTCACAGTAAAAAAATTTGCAGGAATGATCCAAGATGCCAAGAATCGATCCAAAGTGATTCGATCTAATTTAGTAACAAAGAGGAAATGGAGCAGTGAAGCGATCTGATTGGTCAGAATTAGCCTCATCCAAACCTCAAACCCCGCCCCCAGATGAGAACAGCCAATAGGAAACAGCCTCTGTCCTCCTCACTCAAACAGGATCGATTGCTTCTGCCTGGACTTCTTGGATCTTTGCTGCGAAATTTTTCATTGCGAATTTTACACTTTGAGTTTTAACTATTGAATTTCAGGACTTGGAAATACGCACTGAATATTTAAAAAGTGACATTTTTATTTTGAATTTGAAACATATTGAAAAAGTACACTTAGAATTTCAGCAACTAAAATTCAGAATAAAAATAATTCAAACATCTTTTTTCAGATTTAAAAAAATTCAAAGTGAGAAATTCAGTGGTGTTTAAAATTCAAAATCTGATGGAACAAATGATCTTCCATAGATAAATAAATTGTCTGCTATTAGTCTGATATTTGTTCAGTCATTTCAAGGTGCACTATCTGTATAACATTTTCACCTTTAATGTTGAGTGTGGCATTCAGCGCATCTAACATTGTTTTGCATTTACTCAGTTACATATCGACACCTTCCTAGAATAATCGCATAAGTCTTTTTTTTTCAGGTTTTTCAGGAAACACTAAAAACTCCCCCCAACATTGGGAGGACATGAGTGATGCAAAAAAGTAAAATTAGGCAAAAAGTGACTTTATTGTGTGTGACGATTATTTTAGGAAGGTGACGATATGCTATTAATTGCTTTAATAATAAATTTGAACTGGTGACTTGTCTTGTCACCTGTTTATTTCCATGGAGATCTATATGAATAATGCTATAATGTGGAATATTCTGTATCCTGAATACTTTAAGTGGTTTACCTTTGTCTCACAGTTTCTCACAGCACTGGACATTGTTGTGAGAAACAGTTACATTGTTACAGTTACATTGTTTCGTGAAAAATATGGCAGTAAACACTATCCTATCCTTTGATGTTTCTTTTGTTAATCAAAAGAATGGTAGAGGAATATTCAGATAAAATATTTTTACGTTCTTAGAGCCAGTATAGTCTATTGTTAGCATGAAGTCAGAGCGACATCACCCCATCAAAAGCAGATTCCAGATGTTTAAAAACTGTGCAGTTGTACTTTCAGAAGGGCGAGGCAGGAAGATCACCCAGATATGAAAGAACAGAAACTCACACGATGTAGTTTCACTTCCTTTTTCTTTATTTTTAACTCTTTCTTTATCAATATTAATTACACCATTCCGAAGTATATTTTATGTTATTGGTTTTTTAGCAGATATTTTAAAAAACAACTAAATGATATATAATACAAGTGGTTTTCTTTTGCTAATTACGAACTTTTCACCTCTTTGAATGATATAAATGCTGGCTTGAATCATGTATTTAAACTTCTGAGCATTAATAACAGATAAAGCAACTATATTACATGTATATCAAATATTCTGAAGTTATAGTATCCATGTTTTGCAGCGTCTTATTTTACCCTCCTCACAAACGTGCACACTGAGCGTTTAATTTCCCCATTATGTCACTGAGGCGGTGCATACCATACAAGGCAGAAAGAATGAGAAAAAATGCAGTGGCCACAAAGAGGATGTGAAGAGACACGAGAAAACCAGTGAGGCCGAGATCTGAGGGCACAAACCACACATACACCCAACCATTACCAACATTGTGGTGAACATAGTCTGGGCCCTGCTCCAGAACCAGTGTGCCATAAAAAGGAACTGATCTAGAGAGAGCAGTAGGAAATATGTTCTCCTTTGCAGTTTGGAGAGTAGTAATTACAGAAGATGTAGACATAGTAGTAGTGGTAGGGGCAGCTGTGGTAGTAGTAAGAGTAGTAGTAGTGGGAGGGGCAGCTGTGGTAGTAGTAAGTGTAGTAGTAGTGGTAGGGGCAGCTGTGGTAGTAGTAAGTGTAGTAGTAGTGGTAGGGGCAGCTGTGGTAGTAGTAAGAGTAGTAGTAGTGGGAGGGGCAGCAGTGGTAGTAGTAAGAGTAGTAGTAATGGGAGGGGCAGCAGTGGTAGTAGTAAGAGTAGGAGCAGGAGAAGTAAGATCAGCGGTAGTTGCAGCAACAATAATTGCAGTAAGAAGAGGAGTACGGGGTGGCACTGTCATTTGTAGAGTTGTAACTTCAGCCCGTGGTGTAGTTGCAGTAGTAGTTGTTGTTTTCGCAGTAACCAAGTCACAAAATTTAAAATCATCTTCTTCGAGAGACGTGAGTGTACGGAGAAGTTGGTAAGTTGGACTATGACATATCACATCCCGTCTGTCCGGAACCATGTGATCATTTTGCTTGAGCCAACTTACAATACTTCTTATACCACAAGTGCAGTCCCAAGGGTTTCCACTCAAAGTAACAGATCTTAAAACAGCGTTTGATGTAAATGAGTCGCCCGGGATTGTCTTCAAGCCATTATTCTTTAGATTTATGATGGATAGCAAGGATAGTCCATGGAAGGTATTATTTGGAATGTTCTTCAGGTTGTTGTCATTGAGAAGAAGTAGTCCTAAACTGCTCAATCTGGAAAAAAGATTTAGTGGGAGGTGCTCAAGTGCATTTTCTCTCAGTGATAGTTTATACAGATTTGGGAGACAGCAGAAGAGATTAGAAGGTAGGTCTTTAAGGTGGTCATTGAGGTGAAGGTTAAGAGCTTTTAGGCCAGACATATTGGCAAATAAATTGTCAGGAACAGTTGTAAGATTGGTGGAAAATAAATAGAACTCCCTCATGTCTGGCATGTGGCCCATGAGCTGGTCAGGCAGAGATAGTAGAGGATTATTATAGAGGGTGAGCTGGGTTAGCTTGGGCATGTGATAGAAGCTCTCTTCTGGGACAGTCTGGAGTAGATTGGACGATAGAGTAAGAATCTTCAGCTTTTTCAAGGACCAAAAAACCTTTGGTGGAAGACTGCTGATCCGATTATGATGAATTTTGAGTTCCTCAAGTTCGACAAGAGTATCAAACATCCCGGGTTCAAGAACGTCAAGTTCATTGTTATAGATCATTAACTTTTGAAGTTGGATCAATGAATGAAAGATAGTTGGAGGCAATTTTTTTATGGAGTTTCTGCCGAGATTTAGAAATGTCAGATTTGTCAGTCCGTCAAAAAGATCAGAGGGAAGATTGGACAACTTGTTACGGTTCAAGTCGAGATCTTTTAGCCCAAAAAGCCCTTCTAACATATTTGGTGCAATATTTGCCAATTGATTCCCATCCAAGTGGAGTTGTTCCAGAGTTGATAGGGGAGAAAAAACTCCCACAGGGACAGAAGATAGATCATTAAAGGAGAGTTTAACAGACTTGAGCTGTGGGGCGACAGTGAAGGCTTTGGGGTGGATGGTGTGGAGGTGGCTGTGGGTCAGGCTGAAGCGCAGCAGCAGGTGCAGGTTGTCCAGGCTTCGTTCATTGATGATGTGCATTTTGGTGTCATTCATTTGAAGGAGGTATGTGTGGATTGGCATCCCTGCAGGTATATCAGTGATGATGTAGCCAGCGCACTTAACAGCCCGTGAAGGAAAGCAGATGCAGCCACTTGGGCAGGTGTTTTCACTGGAGATGTTTGAGAACAGAAAAACAGCAAAAGTGGCCCACCAGATACATGTGATACCTGTGACAAAAAACAAAATGAGTTTCCATAAGCATATGAAGTTGATCAATCACTAAAAGAAAAACTCTCAAAGTTACAGCTGCATCTTTGTACATGTAACATCAAACTTTTTTTTATAGTTTCTTCATTTCTAAAAATGGGGGGACAATGTTTACAACAACATTTAATGATATATTAGCATAATATAATAATCAAATGATATAGTTACAATTTATCAGAAATCATCATTTGTTCATCAATCAAATAAACTACAAAAGAAATAAAAAGAACACAGGTACATCAAGGGATATATCTAAAATATTATATAAATTAAAAAAATTAATAATAATATATATATATACACACACACACA